>JBAIZL010000393.1:395000-665000 GCA_036971475.1 Prosapia bicincta
GGGATTGTGAAAAGGCAAACAATGGGTACTTATAAGAAGGTGGGATTGTAGAACGATTATAGAAGGAAGTGATTATAAGAATGTGGGATTGTGGAACGATTATAAAAGGAGGAACTCACAAGAAAGGGGGATTGTCAAACGATTATATAAGGGCATGGATAAAAAAGGTTGAATTATCATACGACTATACATCCACGTTCTTACAAGAAGTTTGAATTGTCAAAGGATGATACAAGCAAGTGCTGACAAGAAAATGGGAGTGTCGCAAGACAAGGGGTTCCCTACAAAACGGTAGGGACACACGACTATATAAGGAGGATCTTACAGGAACCTGGGATCCTCCAACGACTATACAAGAAAGTCCTTAGAAAAAAGTGGGACTGTGCTACGCCTATACAAGGAGAGGAATACATGAAGGTAAGATCATATGAGGAAGGTCTGACAAGAATATGGGATTGTACCAAGACTACAGAAGGAGATTTTTACAGGAAAGTAGGACTCTCCCATGACTATACAAGGAAGTGAGATTGTCATACGAATATATAAGGAAGTGCTTACAAAAGTGAGATGGTCAAAAGACTATGCAACAAAGTGTTTTACAATAAGGTGGGTTTGTTATACGACTATACAAGACGGTGCAATAACAAAGTGGGATTGTCAAACGATTACAAAGTAGCAAGTCTTTACAAGAAGATTGGCATACGATTATATAATATGGAGGGGATTTTAAGAGCGTGGGAGTGTTATATGACAATACTAGGAAGTGCTTACAAGAAGGTAAATCTGTCGGAAGACTATACAAGCAATAGCTTGACAAGAAGTTGGGATTGTCAAACCATTATACAAGGAGTGCATACAATAAGGAAAGAATTCCATACAACTATACAAGGAGGTGCATAAATATAATTAAAAAAAGGAAAAGACAAACAGAACCGATTTAAAAAAAGAACCCAAAATATATGTTTTACGTACTAAAAAGTAGAAAATAATTTTCTCATTACAAAAACACTTACTTACTTACTTACTAGCCAACGCCCACCCTTGGCTGTCCAGCCATTTGGCGGCGCGCTGACCAGTATAATCGAGAGATCCTTGTGGTCTCTGTCTCATCTGTGGGACTGTGGTCCAGCGACGAGCAAGTGCGAAGGTGTTCAGCTGACATGGTGCCGCTTCCACATAGGGTGCATTCGGGTGATGGTACAGCATGTATCTTGTGAAGGTGCGCAGCCAGATAGTAATGTCCGGTCGTCAAGCGGAAGAGAGCCACACTCTCGTGTCTTGGCAGTCGACCGTCAATGGGACCGTCCGTTATTAGGGTAGCCCAGCTTTTGTTTCGGGATGCTTCGGTTCTAGCAGATACAGTGCTTCTCTGTAATACGCTGTTTATCCGGGCCTTCATTGTAGTGAGGGTAATGGATTGGCACGGCTGTGGTAGTGCCGCTCCCTGCTTGGCCAGTTGATCTGATTTTTCATTGCCTTGAATGTTTACGTGGCTTGGGATCCACTGCAGGTTAATTTGCCATCCCCTATCCTGCAAAGTCTCTAGCTTTTGGCGACAGTCCATGGTTCTGTTAAAGTCTGTCACTCTATTACTAGATACACCGAGAATTGCTGCCATTGAGTCAATTAAAAAGACTGCCTGGGCGGGTGGTTCTATTTTCTCGAGTTCTGTGGCAGCCGCTAAGATAGCTGCAACTTCGCCATCATAGTTGCATTGGTTACTTCCAACAGCGACAGATCCCTCAAATAAGGTACAATGAAACCCTGCTCCCGTGTGTCCACTTTGTGGCAAGGATGAGCCGTCTGTATAAACATGTAACCATTCGTCTGGTGGGTAGTCGCTGTTGATGGTTGCTATCGCAGCTGTCCTCTGAAATATACCACTTGGTCCATTGTGCTTCTCTTAGATCTGAAGCCTGCTTGGGCGTCATCGATGGTGTTATGCAAATCGAAGAACTCATTTAGACGTCCCGTAACCAGTCGCTCAGTTATTTTGCTGCAGGTGCTCGTAAGGGCGATTGGGTGGTAGCTCGCTGTATCATTGGAAGGTTTTATGGAATACATTCCATAATTTATGTTTGAAATTCCCTAAAATTTTCCTAAAATCCATGATTTGAAATACACATTGATTTGACTTTATCCTGAGTTAACTGACAATATCTGGCATCAAACGTAACCATTTTCCTCTCCCAACTTTTCATTAGCTCTTCAGGTAAGGAATTAAACAAAATACATGACGACACAATAAATGTTTTGTGTCGTAAAAAAATTGTAAGGAGATATGTGTGTTATTGATTTCTAAGTACATACGTACTAATAGGTACATTATTTGCATAAGTCAGCGTATAATGTCTTTTTAGTCAGCGTATAGTTCGTGAGGTGTTACTGAACGTGACGTAACGTTTCCTATTTTTAAACAAAATACTAAGAAAATCACGTAGGTCGGCGGTTGACTTTTCCGTGGGTAATTGAATTGCTAGCCTTAGGGTGGTCTCAAGTAGGCGTCTGAAATACTGTATTCAATTTCGTTTTCCAATATTGCAAGCGAAACAAAGAATCTGAAAGTTGTTATTTAAGATAAATTAGGCGATAATGTTACATGTAACCAAAAGGTCTTTTATTGACTCGACACAATGTTCTTATTAGTACAAACAAATCTCTCGTGTGACGTATAAACTTGTATCGTATTGTAGCAAATTAGAGGCAAATTTTATTTTGTTATATAATCCAATCTGATCAGGAAATTTCAGGGAAAGGTTAGAGTACATATGAGCAGAAAGCTTTAAACAAAAGAAATTGTAGTTATTCGAAGCTTGGCCTATTCTGAGAATGATAAATTATTCTGGTTTATATAGTTAGAAAATAACCTGTAAGAAGATATCCTGGAGCGTGACTGATTAAAATAAATTGAAAACAAGTCACAATTTACCGAAGAAAAGGCTGGAAAAGAGATCGACGGAAAAGAAAGTGTCTCCATAAATGTTACAAAAACTATTGCATCGATACATTCTAAATAATTGGAGTAATGTAGGAGCATTTGTATAAACAAAACGTAAAGTATAAAGTAAACTGAAAACATGTAGGACCTACTTACATTTTTATTCTGTCTCAATAACTAAATCTAAATCAATTTATACAGCGTTTATTTAAAATATATTTATTGAAACATGCACTTTCATCAGTCAATTTGTGACGTTTCTAATATGATTCTATTGTTAATAGCATTTCAAATCTTTTGCATAGAATTGTAAGCTTTCTTTGTTATTCGGTTTCCTCCGGAAAATAAATGAAATGGTGCAAGTGATATTTATACGGTAACATTAGACTGCATTGTTAGCCTACTTTAAAATGCCGTATATATCAACCCCCGAGGGGTGGCTACTTAATGAGTGTCCCCACTCTCGACGTAGCGACCCTCTCACTCTACATTAGTCACGTATAACAATTTATTCCAGCGTTAAACTCTTTAATACAACCTGTCGTGACTCCACTGAGGAAGCACAAGATCCGACGAAGGAAAACTATTATTTTTGTTTAAATGATCTTATGAATTACAAACTATTTATGGAGTACTTTATGGAAATTTGTGCAATCAAAATTAACGTGTACAATATATAAAAGTACAATTTATATATCCTAATATATATTATTAGGTTATATAGACAACATTAATTTCATAGATAAAACTATTCGTAAATATTGCTTGTGATTAATACATTGTTTTTCTACATTGCACGTTAAACAGTTTTAACATATTTTACTTAGCTAGGAAACATCTTGCTCTCATATAAAGTTTCTAAATTTAGTTTTGGGGAGTGGTTTTATATTGCATACTGTCATGTCAATGAATTCTGTTTAACCCCCATAAATGTTGCAATTAATTTATTCAGTACAGAGATTTCTTATTATTTAGAAATAAGAAAGGAATGTACTTGCTCGCTGGCGTTGTTGAACATATGCTAGAAGCTGCATTGTAACAGGAATGGACATGGAGAAAATAAAACATATATATGGTTTCTTATATAATTACGATGAGAAGAGGTTATGCATAACTTATAACACGACCATATAAGTAGGCTTATACAAGTTTATGTAAGCAAGTATATATATATTGTTTATATAAATTCATTATTTTACGAAGGTATACATAATTTATGACACTAATAGTAAGTAAGCATATACGAGTTACAGTGTGCGTAAATTTAATATAGAAGTCCTTATATATTTGTTATACAATTTCATAACTTACGACACGATAGTATAGACACACATATATACGAGGATATTTAAAAATGTATTTCATGTAGACTTACTTAAATGTCTACTATAAAATTTCATTATTTTAGACATTTAAACATAACTACCAGACATATACGCTACATACATGCAACAATATATGTAATGTATTAAATTACACAGTTACTTTCATTTTACTCTTACTATTTCAAAGTTCATGCCCCAAAGTTTCAGTTACCAAAACGAAAAAATAACAGAATCCGGCTAAGTAGTCGGAGGAGCTGCGTATGGGGCTGTTGTTGCTATTGGCAGATGTATGTAAAGCTACACCCTCACGGGTATTTAGACCATCATTCGAATAGTTATAGGTTAGGCAAATCTGCTGAAATACGTGATCATAGTTATGCAAGTCATTTCCAACAATTATTAGGACTTGAGCTACAGTGAACTGCACGATGCCTGTGCGTCAGAGGGAAAACATTAGTAAAGCTATGTTAAAAGAGCGGAAAGCATCCGCAGGTTTAACGTTTTAAAGAAGCATTGCTTAGTAAAAGGAACGATTGTTTCGATAGGCTTCAGCAAGTAAACTTTATGTATTCATTTGGTTAGGTAATTTTATATTACAGATTTAAATAGTTTAATAAATTACCTGAAACAAAGAATCAAAATTTGTTTCGGTTTAAAAGGTTTGTTTCGTAATTAAGCTTGAATTATTTTTTCGTGTTTTTACAATCGCATGTTTAAGAAACCGATGACAATCAATTAGAATTTGTATAATACATAACGAATTCACTATTGTTCCTCTAGTCTTATTGTTTGCATGGACGTATCGTCCTCGGTTGGCAATATTTAGATAAACGGCTTTAAATTCACTATTAATTATTTAGGCTTATTGTATGAACATCTTTTTATTTTTAAAACTGGTTTTATTACATCAACAAATTACTTTTATTGCATTTTGTATTCTTAAATACAGTAATAAATCTGTACTGTAATAAATACAGTACTGATATACAAATCAGTAATAACAAATAAAATGTAACCGGAAACGTCGTGTCATATCAAACGAAATTGTTATATGCCATATCTATATCTATATTTGTCTATCTATCTATCTATCTATCTATCTATCTATATATATATATATATATATATATATATATATATACATATTAATAAATATTATATTAAAAATCTTACCGGTTGCATTTTACCATCTTCCCTATACCCCTAAATGCTCTATTCTCTTTCAAATAAAAATCGATTTAACCTTTGTTGGTTAACTAGCATTGGTTGCCTTCCGATACATGGAAGATTCTAAAAATATAGAAATCAAACTAAAAAGTTAAAGTCGTATACCTATTAAGGTGACAGTTTTAAAACAAAATGCATAGATTATTCTACAACTTTCTCGAGTTGACTTATAAAAAACGTAGTTGAGTATTTTCTTAAATTTATCTCTAGAACGTGACTGTTAGAAAAGTTCGGCTATAAATCAAGAAATCTTGGGAATCCCGCCAACAAATGAAACCTCTCGTCGCACGTGAGCGGAGTTCTCCTTCCGGTTCCGGACGTTTCCTCCAAAAGCAGTGACTTTCTGGAGAGGAATTACAATCGTATACTTCAGTTCCATTTTTTGATAGTTTTAAAATTTAATTTTAAAGCTTTTAAAAATAAGTGGTAAAATTCAATCCGTCACTTGCGGCTTCTTGTATTTATGCGTGGTTGTAAAAAAATAGTAAAGTACATTAAAGACATTTCTTTCTTATTTAGATTAGACTTCTCTTGAGTTAGTAAATAAATTACTATTTACATCTTCTGTTTCCGCTATAACTGTGTTTTTTTTTATGTCCTACGTTGTATGTCGTCATTAACGACCTGTTGCTTTGACATTGTGTACATTTCCAGAAGCTTTCTAAGCCCTGTTTTAAAAATATTAAATAATACTTATAGCAACAACCACAGATACTGACTTTAAAGAGCGCCATATCTTGATTGAATACAAAACGAAACTAGTAAAACTATCAGACTTACTTATACATTTGTAGAGAATTAAAACAAATGTATGCAAGTAATACAAAAATCAATTTTTATGTTGTGTTGCATACTCTAATCCTGATTATAGTGCTAAAAGAAATATTGATGTATCATTATTTTCTTATTCTAATAAGCAGAATAAATTGTGGATATACCATTTTCAAGATTTTGTTGCCCGTTAAGATAATTGAGATATGTTGTAGACATCCCAGGTGTGTGTGTGTGTGTATGAGTGTGTGTGTGTGTGTGTGTGTGTGTGTGTGTGAGAGTGAGTGAGTGGGTGGGTGTGAGTGTATGAGTGTGTTTGTGTGTATGTGTGTGTGTGTGTGTCGTGTGTGTGTGTGTGTGTGTGTGTGTGTGTGTGTGTGTGTGTGTGTGTGAGTGTGTGTGTGTGTGTGTGTGTATGTGTGTATGTGTGTGTGTGTGTGTGTGTGTGGGTGGGTGGGTGGGTGTGGGTGTATGAGTGTGTTTGTGTACGTGGAGAGAAAGTGTGTATGTGTGTGTGTGTTTGTGTTGAGACGGCCAAAATGGGAGTCAACTGGCAGATTTTGCACTTTATCAAGAACTTTAAAATGTTTAAAAATGCAACAGCTGTGTGTATGTGTGTGTGTGTCGTGTGTGTGTGTGTGTGTTTGTGTGTGTGTGTGTGTGTGTGTGTGTGTGTGTGTGTGTGTGTGTGTGTGTGTGGGTGTGTGTGTGTGTGTGTGTGTGTGTGTGTGTGTGTGGGTGGGTGGGTGTGTGTGTGGGTGTGTGGGTGGGTGGGGGTGTATGAGTGTGTTTGTGTGGACGTGGAGAGAAATTGTGTGTGTGTGTGTTGAGACGGCAAAAATGGGAGTAAACTAGCAGATTTTGCACTTTATCAAGAACTTTAAAAGGTTTAAAAGTGCAACCGCTGCAAGGAGTGTAGCGCACCAAGCCAGTCTCGTTATCTGATTAACTAAATAAATCCGGTCCGCTGAATTTGTAATTGAAACGTATCTAGTGGGAACGAATTATTTTCTTTACATACAAAATTAAAATAAATTTATATTTTGTTATATACGGAAGAAAACTAAAAAATGAAAATACATAATACAAATAAAAAACAATCAGAGTTTAAAAAAAAATTTAAACCAATAAAAGCTGGTTTAATATAAAACCAATAAAACCAATCAATATACTGTAAAGTTACTATTTATTAGGTATATACTGTGGTTGAATTTAATAATAAATACACAAAAACCTCTTAACCACAAACTTTCTTCATTTTACCCTTATGTACATTTCAGTTACAAAGTAACCATCCTCAGAGGGATTACATACAAAGACTCTTTGTATGTTATCCCTCTGAGGATCGTTACTTTGTAACTGAAATGTACATAAGGGTAAAATAAAGAAAGTTTGTGGTTAAGAGATTTTTGTGTATTTATTATACTGTAAAGTATAATTTATTAACAAAATTGTGTGAGAATATTTTTTAAAAAAATCTTAAATAGATTGCTCAAAATATTATAAAAGTGTCAAGCGGGGGGGGGAGTTGTTGCGATAGCCCTTAAAACGTATCTAACGAAAGGAGTAGCGTAAAACTGATTCAAGATTGTAATAAAATCTTAAAATATGAAAAAGACCATGCGGTTATGAAATATTAGATTTTTAAATAATAAGTGACATTTTACAGCAACAGTAAAAACCGAGCACAAATATCTGAAAGCAGCGTCAAAGGATACAGTATTTTCCATTTAATACAGAATTATTTAATCCATAACAAGCAGCGAAATCGAGGCAGTAGGGAGTCCCGGATATGAGGAGACGAAATTCAGCTCTCGTTGCGAACGGACGCTTTTTTCCAGAGATCGTGGACGAGGTTTTCCCAGATTCTGGTCCGTGGCTGAGCCGAAAATCTAACACAAGATGGAAGTGGAGATGGTCTGTTTTCGATCGTCCTTCAATTCGTACCTTAAATTTTCATGATGTAATAAACTACAAACAGTATTAATGGCGTCCCTAAAATCGATCATTAGTGAATGCTACAAGATTCCAGACTCCAAGGAAACCATGGGAAAAGAGGAACAATCACTGTGAAAGTTTTTGGGGGAAGTCAGGATTTTAATAACCTATTCAACATTTACTAAATTCAGTAAGTTTTGTAAAATTATAGATTGATATTTCTTTAAATAAAAATTTAAAAACTAATTGATTATTCATAATTGAAAAAATGTATAAGCAAATAACTCTCTTTAATCAAAAATATAAGCGATGGTAATGAAACAAAAATCATTAAAATATAAAATGCTAGTTCTAAATCTCAAGAGTAAAGTTACATCAAGTTATAACAAGCTACAAGTAAAAGCTTAAGAAAGTCAAGACAAGAAATATTTAAAGTCATTAGTAACATAATTTATTTAAATTCAATTAAATTAATAAAATAGGAATTTCAGAGAAATAATCAATAATAAATGATTAATTACTAAAGTTAATAGGCAACAAGTAAATCCCGAAACAGGCCTGATATTTAATTTTAATAAATTACAAGCCATAGCGTGTGAGCGTCGGAGCGTGCGTGTGTGTGCTTGTGTGTGTGTGTGTGTGTGTGTGTGTGTGTGTGTGTGTGTGTGTGTTCACATACAGGATATTTAAATACATTCCATCGTAGATAAAAGAAAACATTGGGAGAATATTTATATACGTAATTGGACCATAGAGTCTTCAGCTAAAGTTTTCCTCCCGTCACTGATTTCCCCTATAAATAAACACATCATTAGTAGAAACGCTTTAATCCAAGGAAGTACATCACATGGGAATTGTAATCTCAAGAGGGAAGATTGTTTATTGATTGCATTGTATCCATTATAAAGGGCCTATTGTACTGGGAACGCGTAAGAAAAGTTTTGGTTTTCAAAAGTGGAAATAAGAAATTACGTCGTTTTATTGTTGTATTCAGGATTTTAAATTCTGTGACATTCTTTTGTTTCTTATTTAATAATAATTTTAGACAAAAGTTTATTTCCCCTTGTATTATATTTAATGAAAATCTTATCTGTGTATGAGAGTATTAGGAAACTAAGCAAGAGAAGGTTAGAAAAGTTGACGGACTATAAACGTTTCTCTTCTGGGTGATGAGGCTCGCGCCTGAACCCCTCTCGGACAACCCTACTTCTACATAACTGCAGTACTGATTTAACTATTTTAAAATTTTGCAAATGTTCTTTCGAACGGTTTACTGCTAAAAGCCTGTTTTAATGTTCGTGTCTACATACGCACTCGTTAAACCAGTTATAAATGTTTTCACTTGTTGTGAACGTAAAACTGCCGTCAAGCTTCCGTTGTACTAGGTTCCTCGAGCCAGTGCACTGGAAATGCATTTACGTCTTAGCGTTTAGTGAGATTTAATCCGCAAGTTTTAACAAAGAAGGCAACACAAGACCAAGTACAAAGACATGTTAAACTTTGGGTTTTGCCTTTCAACTCTGGAGTTTGTATCAAGAATGGTTTTCTCTTTGTGAAAGGAGTAAAATATATCACACACACACACACACACACACACACACACACACACACACACACATACACACACACACACACACACACACACACACACACACACACACACACACACACTCACAATTTTAGTATTGAACCCGGCAGTATCATTTTTGAAGTTTTACTGCCTGTTAACGTATCAAGAAATTTCCATCGAGTGTTAACGGAACTCTGGTTATATGAAATTGAAAACTAACAGCTTTTTTTTTAATTTCTTCAATTAGTTCACACTCTCCTTAAACAAATCGTGTTCAAAATTTCAGCCATTAATGGTTTTTATTTATCGAATAAAGTTTATATACATTTTTTGAAACTTGTAGTGCATGGCACTTATTGTTAATAATTTTTTTCTAACTTTTATATTTTTTTTAACCCCCCCCCCCTCGGGTTTTTGAGATTGTGTACGCTTTAGTCCATTTTAAAACATTACCTTTATTTACATATTAATTATTCTTTATACTTTAATATGACTCAATGATTTAATTATTTTCCTTTATTTAACGTTAGGAAATTTCACTGTCTATTCAAATCTTTCTGAAGAAAGAAAGGTTACAGTAAAGTTCTCGTTTTTTTAAAAATAATAATTTTAAAAAAATAGTAGCAAAAGTAACAGCGCAACCTATAACCCCCCCCCCCCCCTCGGGGTTATTTGGGATTGTGTATGCTTATATGTTAATTTTAAAACAAATGTTTGTATAGTAATGAATAATGGTTAGAAATGTTAAAGTGACAAACAGAAACTTTAAAAGTTATATTGTAAACAATTTTAATTCTAATTAATTTCGTATAGGTTGTCATGGAATTGTGTTTTTGTATTTTGTGATTTCAGTCCAGTTGATATTTTGTCAAGTGTAAAACCATGAACCAAGGTGTACTTTTAGCAAATAATAATTTGTAATCTTGTTGTGTAAATTGCATACAAAGGTACATTCTCATTTCTCGTAGTTAATTGACTTCTTTCACCATATTCAGACATATACTTCCTAACTTGCATGATTCAATTTTGTCTAACTTATTTGAGTTCTTTTAAAATTTGTATGTTATTACACATTTCATATTTCCAACCCTCTGCTACATTTAAACTTCAAATTAAAAAATTTTAAAACATATCGTACAGTTTTAAATACAGAATTTAAGAATCTGTTTCACGGAACAGCCTATATATATATGTATGGGGGGGGAGAGTGTGTGTGCGTGTGTATCTGATACAACTATAAATATATTCTATAAATACAATTATTGTGTGTAAAGTAGCAAGCTTCCTCGTGGCGCCCCCTGGGTCACGCTAAATGTGCTACAGCGACACTGCGCTAAAAGAGATAATCAGTGATGGTAAGACGTGCTAAAATATTAAAATGTCATTTTGAGGACTCCAACGATGGCATCAACGTTCTTTTCTAAAACGCTGGCGATCAGAATATTTCAAAGTTTTGTGAACTTAGTTAGAAATGTATTATCTAATGTTGAAGCAGATGTTTGTATCGTAGTTGAAGCTGGAGCGTCGTCGGATTCTCCTATGTTTTATTTTGATTAATTACACAAACTTTATTTTACCACGATCGAGAAAAATAGCATCAGGTATCATGGCCGGAGTGAAAAATGAACTAGCTGCCAGCTATACTAAATTGCACGAAATGACTAACAATGATAAACTCGAGGCAATACTTTTGAATATTTGGAAAAGTGGCCAACATTTCAATGTTATAGGAGTGTACCGCCCTCCTATTAATGAGCTTAGTTAATTTAAATTAACTAACAATTCAAGACTTTAAAATTCAATAGTGATTGGTTATTTCAACGCTCATTTCCTTCGCTGGGCTATACTACCGCAAATGCTCCTGGTTGAGCAGATGAAGACCTGATGGATACGACAAGCTTAATTCGGCTCCAGTCAGACCATACTTTTCTATCCTTTGCCGGTTATAGAGTCACACCAAATCTGGCTTTGGTTCAGGTAGGTCTGTCTAACAAGACCACCCTACTCCTTAAGGATGCTATGGAAGGATGTGGACGTGGAGTCCTATTCCTTAGAGTAAATTCAAAAAATATTTCAGGTCCTAAAGCCTAACTACCGAGATAGATTTCAAGGAAGCTGGATGGGAAAAATTTAAAGCGGTTCCTAACAAAATGATTAGACCTGACCTAATAACTGATAAACTTGATTTTTCCGCGCCATTCTTTGTGAAAGGCATTATTAACGCTGCCAAAAAGTGTATACCAAACGTTTCGTCAGAAAATACAGGCCTTTCTGGAACAAAGAACTCAGCGCATTTAGAAGGGAGAGGAACCTAGCCAGGGAAAAAGCCGAAGCCACAAAGCAGCTCACTGGTTTGTGTGCCACCTTAAAAGAAATATAATACAAGCAAAGAGGAACATTTATATGGGTTTTGTAGAAAAACATGGAGTCGATTTTAGAAGTCATGGTGGCAAGGCACACAATGTCCTTTCCAGCTTGAATAATGATAGGAGGCCTCAATCCTATGAACCAATGATTGTTGACAAAAGGCTTCTCACCAGCCCGAAATAAATAGCTAACTATATGTGCAAACATTATCCTTTCTTTCATATATATATATATATATATATATATATATATTTATTTATTTATTTATTTATATATTTATTTGTATCGTTAGGCTTTACATAGCATCATTAGACAAATAAAGTTTTTTTTTGGCACAAGTGTAAAAAAATCGTTTTCTCAATTTTCTTTGCAATTTCACAAACTGCACTATGACTATTTTTAGAACTACGTATGAAGGATAGGACATTAATATGATTTACTAAATCAATATACGTAGGATTAAGAAAAAGTACCTTTATAATAGCATTACTTGTGCAGGGTAAATTACCAGGATAAGTTTTATTCTTTATCAGTGTGACAAAGAATATCACCACTTAACCCTGTATATCTGTTACAACCCATGCAGGTTTAATCATAACCCTGTATATCTGTTACAACCCATGCAGGTTTAATCATAACCCTGTATATCTGTTACAACCCATGCAGGTTTAATCATAACCCTGTATATCTGTTACAACCCATGCAGGTGGAATCAGACATTGCTATGGAAAGTTTTTATTAATAGTGAGAATAAAGGGAAGTTAAGGCATCAAGAGGACGGAGTAGCTTCCTTGTAAACCTGCTCTGGTATAGTACGAACAGAAGTAGCCTTTCGCTACCTTATTTATCCAATTTTATAAACATTGCCCAATCTTTAATATTAATTTCTTATTTCTTTATGTCATTAAAACCGCAGTAGTTCCGTAGATAATCGATTAGAATGAACATTAATTCGCATCGAATTTGTTATTGTTTCTTTTAGTACAATGGAATACAAAAGCTAATTGTTCGAGAAGTTATTTCTTTAATTTAGTCATTTGGTTTTATTCTGCTGGAAAGATCTGATCTGCCATCGTTTTAACATGAAGGTTCTGCTGTCACTGTTGGTGATTTCCTGCATGTTTGTCTACTTAGAGGCTGCTCTTTTGGTATGAAACTTGGTTTTTTGCTATTCAAATTCTAAAATTTGATTAAACAATATTTTACTTAATTTATGGCAATGCGTGTTGAATCACGTAGTGGCCAAACATTTAACTCAAACAGCGTGAATGTTTCGAAAGGGTAAAGTGTTAAGGAGGGTATAATGTTTAAGGAAGGTGACATTTTTGTTGAAGGTATAATTTGAAAGAGGGTTAGAAATTTTTTATAAGACATAAACCTAATTACCACTTAATATTTGCAGGGGGCTGTGCCATTGTTAATATTTTGATATTTTTTCTGCATAATATTCGTGGCCATTTCGTTAATATCAATAACTGAAACGCAAACAGAAAAAGGTGTACTGGTTATTCTTTATAAAATAAAATCTAAGAAAGTTTCAGAAGTTAGGTTGTTTAGATAAAACAAACACTTTTAGTTGTTTATCAAATAATAATCTAACGTAAAGTAATAGAAGCATCTTCTATATTTATTTATAACTACTTCTTTTCACGGATTAAATTGTCAAAAAAGAATTTCGTTATAAAAATCTCGAGTAAAAATTTATTATTTCTTTATGTCAGTAAAACCGCAGTAGTTCTGTAGATAATCAATTAGAATGAACATTAATCCGTATCGAATTTGTTATAGTCTCTTTTAGTACAATGGAATACAAAAGCTCATTTTTCTAGAAAATATTTTTTAAGTTTAGTCATTTGTTTTTATTCTACTGGATATATCTGATCTGCCATCGTTTAAACATGAAGGTTCTGCGGTCACTGTTGGTGATTTCCTGCATGTTTTTCTACTTAGAGGCTGCTGTTTTGGTATGCAACTTGGTTTTTTGCTATTCAAGTTCTAAAATTTGATTAAACAATATTTTACTAAATTTATGGCAATGCTTGTTGAATCAAGCAGTGGCCAATCATTTAACTCAAACAGCGTGAATGGTCACTTTTCTCTAATGAAATTAACTGATCTCATTGAAAGTTTACTGGTTTCAGACAATATGCTTGTTAGAGACATCATTTAGTTTCGGCACAAGGTACATATCAGCTTGTGGCTGTTACTATACAATGATCTATAACGGCCGACTAGTTCTCGTTTTTCCAGGCAGGACTACCTTACAAAATAGTTGCCTTCAGTTAAAAAGGGCTTTGACTAATGATTTATCAATAAATAAATATTACACGTTTTAAACCATTATATTTATGCCCTAAACTATATTTTCATAGGTTTTAGGTTTTCAAATTAGCAAAAAAAAAAATAAATCGAAATATTAAAAAACATTATACATTTACCTCATTAAAAATATAATAGGCTACTTATAAACATTAATCACATTCTATTGTTGTTGTAGTTGTTGTCGTGTGACAAGTGCAATAAAAACAATATTCTGTTAATAATCACATTCTATTAAAAACTATATTATTTATAAAGTGTTGGAAGCTAATTATGTGCTATTGGAAGCATGTTTTATACGTAATTTGTAGAGATATTAAGGTTATGGTAAAAATAAGGTGCAATATGAATATTGTATTTTTAGCTTAACATTGTAAGTCTTTTCAATACATTACACGATGGAACATAATGCAATATTCCCTTGTATACCGCACAATACTACCTTTATAGGTCGAGGGTATCAGAGGAACACATGACGATACCATCCCACCAGTAAGCCATTATTTCCTATAGAAAAGCTGTATGTAATAATATATGCTATTATCGTCACTACCTCCCACTGAGGTCACACGCACCAAAGTGACCATATTGTGGTAGACGGTGAAAACCTTGCTGAAAGTTACCTTCCAAATAAAGTGAGGACAAACATTTTAAATATTCCACAAAAACCACTACCCAAACATTATTTTGTGGTAATTTCACAATGAGAAGTCTTCCATTTCTCCTAAGTATTTTAGATAATGTATATTTAATTTAGGTTAGGTGTAAAGATTTCAATAGAGATTTGTATGAATATGTTTTCTCACTTCTCCAGCCATGGGGGATGTGGAATGACGTTCCCGTCAATAATTTTGTTGCCAAGGAACCAGTGGAATTCATGTTGCCAAGAATCAGAAAAGAGTTAAGCGCTGGATTGATAGACTGTACAGACATGGTACTTAAAAGGATCGTATTCGTCCAGAGACAGGTAAATTCGTCATTTTCATATCTATATTATTTTACTTCCTAACATTATAATAAATTCCTTTAAGCGAATTATTATTTATAGTTTTTAATTAATTTTTATTGTTTTCCCAACTTGAAATTCGAGACTTTCTTTATTAAGCTAGTCTAATCACAGTTACCTCCTTCACTGATAGACAGCCTTACTAGTTGTATTTTTATTTTCCACTGTACTGTTCACCATGTAATTTATTGGGAAAATGCAAAAGTATCGTAGGAATTAATAATTTCTTTGTAATAGCCTTCATTTCAATTGTTTATTATTATATTGATCCTAATTAAAGTAAATTGTAAATTTAACAGTTTTTCTTCAAAATTTATCATATTCAAGAAGTCTATGAATGTTTTAGATAAACACTGGTTGGACATCGCGAGGTTTTGTAGCAGTTACTTCAAAAATGTGCCAAGGAAAAAGCGTTGTAAGTTTACATGTCACTTATAACCTATTGATACAATTTAGAATCTAGATTATAGGGTTTTATGGAGAGAGTAATGCAAAACATTAGTAAAAACAAAATTACAGAAAAATTATATAATCAAACAAATACAAATAAAGCTTTATGCTACTTGGAGTTTTTCGGGCGAAACGATAAGATGAATGTAGTTCAAAGAAACTGGGTACAACTGGTTTATTCGCCTTATGTCGAAAGTGTCGAAGAGTTATTCACGACCAAATGATGCTTTATGATAGGTGGATGTTTTTTCCCCCTTTGAGTTCTTTTCAGTATTGTTTATATTGATCTCCTGGGAAATAATTTACACCCTAGGAATAACATTTAAAATTAAAAGTCATTTTAAAACTTTACATTAGACATAAGTTGGCAAAGTGAGTGAACTAAATATAATACAATCAAATTAGATTTGTTTTATTAAATTTATTTGCTAAAGCTTTCAAGAATGTCTTGCTGGGAAAACACTACTAGGACACTATGATGGGGTGCATGCGACCGTAGTATAGTCTATCCATTTTGGGAAGGCGGGTAAAAGATTAAGTCACCGCCCGAGCTCCCAACAATAGCTTGGGTCAGGCGCTCGGCGGCCGGCCGCCCGCGCTAATGAGGCGTAAAAAGCACTCCACTCCAAAATATTATCACATAAAAGTAAGCGTATTTTTTAATTTTTTATTACAGTTTTGATGTATACGTGTGATTTCATGAAAAACTAGTCCAAACACGACGGAGTTATGTCAATTAGTAAAATTGTACTCACTACAATTTTTTGTAACCACTAATTTTACTAATTGACATAACTCCGTCGTGTTTGGACTAGTTTTTCATGAAATCACACGTAGACATCAAAACTGTAATAAAAAATTAAAAAATACGCTTACTTTTATGTGATAATATTTTGGAGTGGAGTGCTTTTTACGCCTCATTAGCGCGGGCGGCCGGCCGCCGAGCGCCTGACCCAAGCTATTGTTGGGAGCTCGGGCGGTGACTTAATCTTTTACCCGCCTTCCCAAAATGGATAGACTATAGGGGCGGCTGGAACTGCACTGGGTAAAATTACAGCGTCTGAGAAAGTAACGTTTACATTCACTCTCAAGCAATATGCTAACTCTGTGAAGCAACAAGAGCGTGCACTCTCACAGCACCATGATCTGCAGAGCAAACTAAGCTAGGAGTGGAATGAAAAAGATTTAATAAACTCATAACAATAATTTAATAATACAACACGACATAAATACAAACTTTTGGATGCACTCCGTGATCCTATAATATATCATCATTTTTTTTCTATTACTTTACCAAGTTCGGACCTGGCACATAACCCCAAAAATAATAAACAAAAACATATAAATTATACAAACTATAAAAAATAATTAAAGATTTAAACAAAGTAACAAAAACATAAAAAAACATAAAAACTTGAACAACAAAGGTAAACAATTAATAACTAGTTAACATGGTGACTGAAACTACTCTCCCCGCGGAAACAAAACTCCCCAGATTCTACCATTGTTGTAGCCCGGTGATGTGTGAAACATATAGATTACAGGACCATACGGCATCCGACACCATTAGTTGTGTGGATGACGAAGTGACTGACACGATCGCCATTCAGGAAGCACATCTACTTCAACCTCTAATTCATGGAAACACAACTGACTCAAGGGGTGTAATAGCCTGATAACTTGCCTAATAAGGATCAAGATCATATTAAAGCGTGAAGGACTCTCAGCGGTCAGGGGATGGTAGCATGCAATAGTCTCGTCTGAATTGGTCGAATCTCTAAATTTATCAACTATCAAGAGTGGTCGTTGACTAATAAGTTATTTTAAATAGACTAGAAATTTCAGGAATATTTAATAAACAGTAAAAGCAAATACATGCACATAGAGTGATTATTTACGAAATCTGATTAAATGAATGCAAGAAATGATAGGGTTTAAAAAATAACTTTAAATATTCATTTTCGAAATCTGCATTTGTCTACGTGGCTCTTTTGAAAATTCGTTTAAAACTTAACATTGTCGCAGCAACGTTCTACTGAATATAGATCATAGCTAGACTTTTCATTTAATTCTATGGTTTTTAATTTAATTTCAGGTTCTTTGTTGTTTATTTTTTCTAAAGAGCGGCTATCATCGAACGAAGTTACCAAGTTGAAGCTCTTTGCAGACATTTTATACGGGATTAATTAATTAAAAGCTGTTATTTTACTATCAACTCGATTTGTACTCTCTCTCTCTCTCTCTCTCTCTCTCTCTCTCTCTCTCTCTCTCTAATTAGTTTTTTAATCCAATTGTCCAAAATGAAAAGGTCAAATACTTATAGGTATTTGATTTCTCAAATCAAGTTTATTTCACAGTAACAATTGAATTTCAACAATTGATTTTCAAAATTTCCACGTTACATAAATAAATTTAGATACAGCTAAGCACAAGGATAACAGTGTATGTTGCATTTGTTTTCATGTTCCAATGGCTTTGGTCTCCAGACCCTTTGCGAGTTTCGACTCTACGCTAAGCCTTACCTGCATATAACAAAAGTCGAGGAACTGCAATGCTTTCATGATGGAACCAGTAAGTGCTATAAATAAAATACTTTTCATTGCTTGGCTACATTTTATAAGGTCTATCGATATTTGTATTTCAAACGGTTCTTGTAAATGATTTGCAAAAATACAATGTAAGTGCAATAACAGTATATATTATTATAACTCACAGTTACAAACTAATTATTGTTTATTAGAGTTATAAATATATTATTACTCCTATTTTATATTATTATTTCTTACATGTATATATATATATATATATATATATATATATATATATATATATATAATTACTTCTATAAATATAATTATAATTCTTACAGTAACATACTTAATATTGTTTCATACAGTCATATAGTTTCATACAGTTACAAACATATTATTATTTCTTATAGTTATGAATATATTAATATTTCTATGAATATAATAATAATTCTAACAGTTACAAACATATTTTTATTTTTTTAAAGTTATGAATATATTATTATTTCTATAAATATATAATAATATTTCTTATATTTACATCATCTTAATACTTTTATTAATATATTTTACAGTTACAAAAATGTTATTTTTTCTTACAGGTGTTAATATATACATATTTTTATAAATTTAATAATAATACTTACAGTTACAAAAACATAATTATATCTTACAGTTATAAATTTATTATTATTTTTATAATTATATATTTATATTTCTTACATTTACAAACATATTAATATTTCTATAACTATAAATATATATTTCTTACAGTTACACACTTATTATTTTTCCTTAAAAGTATAAATATATTATTATTTCAATAAATATAATAATTATTTTTAGAGTTACAAAGATAATATTATTTCATACAGTTATAAATATATTAATATTTCTATAAATATAATAATATTTCTTACAGTTACAAGCATATTATTATTTCATAGAGTTATAAATTTAATAATATATTTAAGAATATATAATAAGATGTCATACAGTTACAAATATAATAATATTTTTTACAGTTATAAATATATTCATTTTTCTAAAACATTTTATAAATCTTACAGTAACAACATATTTTAATTTCTTACAGTTATAAATACAACAATATTTCTATAAATATATGTAAATTTCTTACTGCTATAAATATTTTAATGTTTCTATAAATACATTGATATTTCTTTCAGTTACAAACATATTATTATTTTTACAATATCTTTTATAATTACTTACAGTTATAAACACAAAAATAATTCTATATATTTATGAAAATTTCTTACTGTATTAAATATTTTAATATTTCTATAAATATATTTTTATTTTTTACAGTTAGAAATATATTATTAGTTCTTACAGTTAAAAACACAATAATACTTTTATAAATAAATGAATATTTCTTATTGCTATAAATATTTTAATATTTCTCTAAATATATAAAATAATTTTAGAGATATAAATATATTATTACTTTTGTTTTAAAATGTTACAGTTGTAAGAAACCGCTAATGATGCAATAACTGATTTCGAGCTTAATGCAGCCCGTTTTTAGTAAAACCATCTTAAAAAGTCATTTACTATATATAGTATTTACTCATTACTGATATTAAAATAAAAATTGTATCCGGCAATTACTAAATTCCCCAAAGATCAAAAAAGAAATTGAAAATTTTGGAAAAATTATAACAAAATAATCTGAATTTAAATTAGTAATACCTCTAACCGAAAGTTTTTATTTTACAATACAAGAGATTACAAAACAAATCATTAATTGGGTTTCAATAAAACGTATTATTTGTGAAATATTTATTTTTGTTATGGTTTATGGATTTATTTATGAAATTGAAAAGTACGCCTCAGTTGGTTCAAACTGTTAATTAAACTACATTAATAACACACACACACACACACACACAGACACACACACACACACACACCAACCCAGGTTTGGTTATAAAGATAATAGATAACGTTTCCTCATTTCGGAGATGTATAAAGTAGCCTCCATATTTTGACCATTGAACTGGTTTCAGGATAATCACGCTTTGTACGGAAAATTAATATATTTTTCTAAATTTCGCCGGCAACGTCCGTTGGATTTTAAATGTTTTGTTTGTTCTGTTACATTGGTAATATACATGTCCTGAACACACTTTAAAATTCTAACAATATAGCATATTTCGTTTGCTTTCCTCAATATAAAAAGGTTAAAAACGTGTTTTGAATGCCCGGCAGTTTTATGCTATTAAGAAATGTATCAAAGAATGTATGTAAAATTTTGTGTAAATTTTAGGATTTGGAAACGTCGAACAAGGCCTAATCCTGTGAGTATGGTGTTTGAAGCATGATTTGGTGTTGTTCTTGTCCCAAAAATCTCTCAACGATGAGTGAACAGGTGCATTATCGTGAGACTAAACCCGCGAATTGTTTTCCCACAGTTGTAAAGCACAAGTCTATCGATATACCAACATCTTCACGTCTCGATTTCCAAATAACGTTTCTTCAACCTTTTAACATTTGTATTTATTGTCGTGCTGAGGAGTCCAGATCGAGATTCGACATTAGCATCACTTCGACCATCTTGGAAGAGCGTGTACCTAGTTACAAAAATCATTGCTTAGAAAGTTCTCACCAAATGCCACTGACAACATTCCAAGTGTTTTAGATTCATATTTTAACAAAATATGTTGAATATCCATTGATCGCCTGTTTTTTTATCGATATACCGAATGACCTTTGTATCGGTCATAAACAAAAGAAATATGCTCTAGTTCTATTGTTGAAGTAGAAACTGTAAACATATGTTCTGGACATATGCACTAACACAAAAAATTAAAACGTTTTGCGGTACGCTGCCTGCGAAATCTGAAAAGTCACCTTACTTTGTTAACCCCATTTGTATAGCCTCTGTATACCCTCTGTACACCCTCTTTGTTTAAGATTTTGTTAGATTATTTTATTTTTATATAAATATAATTACATTATTAAAAAAACACATTTTGTCATATTTAGATGAGTAATATTTCATTTTGTCAGTACTAATGTAGATTTTCCATGTTCACAGGAAGGAGTTTAGCTGACGAAAATGCAGGACCAGACCCCGGTAATTTTTGTATATTTATTAAATTTATTGTTTCAATAAATAGACCGAGTAGGCCAGCAAGTTAAATTTTATCTGCCTCGACAGCTGTAAAACCAGTACCTGAAGTTTTGAAAATAAACCTATACTCCACTATAGGAATGATTTTATCAGTAAAGAACAGAGGTTTGATTAAAATTAACGCACTCTATAATGTTGCCCAAGATGAAAGATTTATTACACCCTCTCATACATATAGATGATTCTTCAAAGGATATTGATATGTTATAATTTCTTAGCCTTTCCTAAACTTTTCGTTACTACTTGTTTTAGCTCGTAACGAAACTTACCTAGTGAGAAGGCCAAGCAGCTTTTCCAATAATAAATACAATGTGTTTTAAGTAATTTGTTAATTTCTTCCACGCTTATCTTACTCGAATGCGTTAAACATTTTATTTACATTTATTAATACAATAAATTTACCAAAACCATTTCTATCTTTATGTATTTGTTTGATATTTAAATATATAGCAACAAAGAATTAAAATTTCATAAGAGGGTAAGATTCATATAACTAAGATTCAAAGTCCACTAAGGAATAAAACCACCCTTACATTTAATTTGTAAATATTGTATCAAAGTACGAATTTAATTAAGAGTTTTACTAGTATAAAATGTATACGTCTGACATTAACTCTTGATTTGCAAGTCAGTGTCGCAAAGTTACGTTGCTGTTTTAGGTAGTTGTGACGTCACTCCAACGACAACAAGAATAATTGTCAAACGAATTGAGTAGGTGTAGAGGGAAAAATAAGTGCATTTGTTTCAAATGAAAATAGTGAATATTATACCATTTGTAGAACAATATTGTATACAGTAATTTCTAAAGTTATGATTGTACGTGTCACATGTAAACATGTTATATATCGTTTTGAATATTTATACTTCAGATACCTGTAATTTTTCTCTCTCCAGATCCAATTTTGAATATAGCTTTTTGTTATATTATAAAACTTTAGCTACTATGTAGATAAATATTACTATGTACTGCATTGCTTACTTATTAATCAGCAGAAATACGTAAACAGGATAACTTGATGATCACAAATTTTATTTTTTATTTATTTTATTACTTTCTTTTTAAGCTAAATAAATGTAAATAAAACAAAAATTACAAAACAAAAAAAACTTAACAATAATATGCAAAAGAACAACATTAATTCTATAACAATAAAAATTATAAAACTTTAAATAACAAACTAACAACAAAGAACAATATAACAGTAAATAAATAATAACAATATTTAAAACAACAATAGTCAACAGTTTAACACTAAATAAATATTAATAGAACAATAACAAGAACATAAAATATATTAAATTTAAATAAATAAAAAATATACGCAGATAAGCACACTTTACTACTACAGATATAAGAATATTATACTCAAATAGAAAAAAACTAATGTAATTACCATGAGTCTATAATATAATGTATGATGAAATAAAACAATATTTTGTGAAAATATTTTCACTATATAAAAATGTATATAGATTACCAAGTCAACCTCAAGGTCACTTTAAATATTTTATTGTTTTTTTTGTTGTTACCCTTTTTGCTACTGTTGCAGAGAAGAGATATCAACTACTATTGCCTGATCCCTCCTTCTTTGACAGAATTACTTTCAAATGAAAATTTTGATTTATCTAATAAATACAATTAGGTATAATATTTTTTTGAATTATTCGAGGAGTACAAATAAAAATTCTTCTACTTATCCACCGTTCACGATGTTTTACAGTGATGTATTCTGGGTAATGTTTTGTTAATACAATATGTGATGATGTATACTAATGTAGGTTTCCTTTGTTACAGAACTGAGTTTACAAATCAATGATGATTCAACACCAGAAACCGGTGAGTTTTTTATATCTAGTAAATGTAATGTTTCAACAAATTGACCAAGCAGTCCAGCAAGTTACATGTTATCTTTCTCGGCAGATGTTAAAACCAGTATCGAAATGACGTTTTGAAAATAATCTTATTCCACACTGAAGGCATGCTTTTATCAATATTCCGGCCATAATACTACGAACAAACTACGCCGCCTCCTCAGGGGCTGAAGGTACATCAACCCCGTTGTAACATCTCTCGTATCTCCCTACACCAGGATAGATGTTCGCCTAAGATTACCCCAGTCTATTATGTTGCCCGAAATGAAGTACTTTATTACCACGTATCTTATGTATAGATGATATTTCAGGAGATAATGTTATGTCATTATTTCTTGGCCTTACCTAACCTTTCCGTTACTACACGTTATAGCTTGTAACGAAACTAGCCATGTGGGAAGTCCAGGCAGCTTTTCTAACAATCAATTTAATGATTTTGAACTAAATTCTTAATTCCTCCCAAAAACGTCTAACTTATTCGAATGCATTTTAAGTTTTATCTGTTTATAGTCATCTACTAACTATTTTGTCCACTGTTTTATTTGAAGATATTCGCCCCCCCCCCCAATGTAGTGAATAACATGTTTCAATTCTGTGTTCACAATCACATGAGTTGAATTATTTATAAAATGTATAATATATGTTACTGAGATTTTCTTTTTACACTGTTTCAAATAATATTACAACTTGCCTCTGTTTTTTTAACGTGAATCCTCTACAACCATCATATGTTCACTAATTAGTCATTGAATAATTTATGTATTTTTGCCAGGAAATCAGAAATAGGTTGCATTTTCTTCAAAATATCATTCCGTTGAATTTTTGCATTCCCGTTGTATAACAGGAATAATGGTATGACGTAACCACTGTGTGTAATTAAAAGCAAGCATTGACCATGGACACTCTCCTGAGACAATTAAGATGTTATGTGAGAGTAGTACTTGTAAAAATAATTTGAACCAAAACTAGAGTAAGCTGCTAGTCAAGCAACTACAGACACGGCAACAGGTTTTTGTCAGGTATTTAAGGCATGTTACATGTCTAAGTAAAAGATTTACTCTAATAATGATTACCATGTGAGGTCGATATAGTTAATTAATCATATTAAGTCTAATGAGGAAGCTTTCAAACCCAGTCTGTGAGATTCACTTAATAATAAACGATTTTAGAGGATAGCTAGAACATCTGTTATAAGTAAATATTATCCTCGATATTGGTCAGTAAAATAAGTTTATAACATTAGAAATGAAAACGCAAAACTATAATATTTTATCTATTCGTATTTTAGGTGTAATTTAATAATATATTAAACAAATCATTAATACATCCAAGAGAAATACAATCAATCTTTTACAGTAACTATATTTTTTTTAATCAAACGATTACAATTTTTGAATCTGATTTGAGATAGACCCAAATAATAATTGAACCCGGAATAAACACATATCCGTGAACAGGTTACACCTGGTCAGTGCGAGGTTGAAGCTTTTACTTCCTTATAAAAACTTTTCATCCTGATATGACAATAAGATCCGGTTAAGTGCTCCTAAATTAATTAGTCGAAATTCGGCCAAATATTTATAATAAAATTACCAAAACCATTTATACGTTTATGACTTTGTTTAAATCTGCTTATAAAGTTTAAATATCTAGTAACTGAGAATTAAACTCTCATAAGATGGTAGGATTTATAAAACACGTTCAAAGGCCACTAAAAAATAAAATATATCTTTAATTTCATTTGCTTATGCAGTATCAAAGTACAATTTAAAATTATTTTTTTTTATTATTAGTGATTTGGTCGTTTGACATTTAATCTTGATTTTCAAAGTCAGTGTCGCAAAACTGCGTTGCTGTTTCAGGAAGTTTGACGTCACTCCCTCGGCAACATTGATAAATGTGAAATGAGTTATGTAGGTGCAGAGGTGAAAATAAAAGGATTTTTTTAAAAGAAGATTACAAATTTATTAACGATGATTAGACAATTATTTTGTACAGTAATTTCTATCGTTATTTTCTCAGGTGACAAATCAACCATATTATATAACGTTTTGATATTTAACGTCATATAACTAAAACATTAAATATATATATATATATATATATATATATATATATATATATATATATATATATTATATTATATTATTAAGGATATTAGTAATTATTCCGATTCGTTTTCGTACTTTAGGAACCATATAGATACATAGCACTACTGTTTTGGAGAAAAGAAAACTACCGCATTCTACCCATTCGTCCAACTTTGACAGATTTAGTAAAAAAAAGTTTGCTTTACCTAAAAATTAAAATTATTTATCTCATTTTACTTGAATTGATCGTGCAAAACAAATTTATTATATATATATATATATATATATATATATATATATATATATATATATATATAGACAATGAGTAAAAAAAACATCTATACGATAGAAGTGTACAGAAAAAATAGTGAAATTAAAAATGGTGTAGTTATACTGCTATATTTTAATTTGATACATTAAAGCACTCTGTTTGTTTTAAGTTTTAAAGTAAATATTTTATTTATTTATTTATATAACTATATTATTAAAAACACACATTTATATTTACATGTGTATTATTGCATTTTGTCAACACAAATATCGGATTTCATTGTTTACAGTTGAGTCTTCAATAGGTTTTTCAACCATCATCCGTAACTTGTTTTTAAAATTATTAAATATAGTGGTTCAAAGAATAAACCAAGTAGTGGAGCAAGTTAAATTTATCTGTCTCGTCAGTTCTTGAAAACAGTATCAAAATGAAGCTTTGGAAACAAACTTAGTACCCACTGTAGGCATGATTTTATCTGTATTCCGGCTATATTAGTACGTACAAACTATGCCGCCTCCTCAGGGGCTGAAGGTACATCAACCCCGTTGTAACATCTCTCGTACCTGCCTATACCAGGACAGATGTTAGACTAAGATTAACCCACTCTATAATGTTGCCCGTTAAGAAGCTCTTTGTTACCACGTATTGTATGCTTATACGATGTTTCAGAAGATAATGATATGTTATGTCTTAGCCTTACCTAACTTTTCCCTTACTACTTGCTAGTGCCCGTAACGAAACTGACCCGGTTTGAAGGCCAGGCAGGTTTTATAACAACCAGTTCTTATTGGTTTTTCCTAATTTATTAATTCCTTCCAAACACCCATATCTCACTCGAATGCGTTTTAAATATTATTTATATATAGTTATATTTTATCTATTCATATTGTGTTTTTGTTCCGAAAGGTATTTTCCAAATGTTTGTATTATGTGATAATATTCGCAGGCCAAATTTAGCGAATTGCATTTCTGTCCTCAATCACATGAAGACTAATTATAAAATTAAGAAATTATTTAATTAATAATAAAAGCTCCTGAGATTTCAATTTACGCTGTTTCAAAGAATATTGATATTGGCCTGTGTTTATCTTTCGTCAATCCTTTACCACCGTCAGAAGTTCACTTATAAGTCGTTGATTTATTACATGTAATTTCGTCTCAAAGTTGCCGTTGAATGTTAGAAATAATTGTGTGACGTAATCATTGTACATTATTTGACATCAAGCATTGTCCTTCGACAATCTCCTGAGACAAGTTTGATATTCTGTAAGGATAGTAATTTCATAATTGTTTGTAAAAATAGTTAGAATCAGCTGCTTTTGAATACTTATACTTCAGACACCTGTAATTTTTCTCTTACGAGTTCCAATTTTAAATAACTATTTTTATCTTGTTATAGTGTTTAGGCACGTTATAGACAAATATAACTATATATATTGCATTGCTTAATTATTAATCAGCATATATACTAATGCAGGACTGCACGATGGACAAATATTTTATAGTACTACTACAGGTATGGAAAAAGGCACTAAAATAGCAATATTTGTTGTCATCAAATATGTTTCTGCAATATAATGGTCTGTTGGAGTTAGGATCATTTTTTGAAAACTATTTCATTTATGTTCCATTCTATATAAATGTATATAGCTTCAACGAGCCAACCACAAGTTCCTTTTAAGTATTTTATTGTTTTCTTTTGTTAATAATAGAAGTTTAGCTACTGTTTTAGATAAACCTCTGACCCATACCTCCATCTTTAACCGAATTAGTTTAAAAAGCAAACCTTGTTTTATCTATTAATTACAATCATGTATAATATTTTATTTAAATAAATTTTGGAATACAAATTAAAAATTTAATTCATAAAAGCTTCTATAACTATCCACCATTTACGTGGTCATTATCATATTACATATATATTATATCTAGAAAAATTCCGTTGAAAATACATATCATTTGTGTTTATATATATATATATATATATATATATATATATATATATATATATATATATATATATATATATATATATAATACGTTTTCTTGTTTAATAATTTAAAACAAAACGGGTTATTCAAATACAAGAATATTTATTATTTTATATCCAAAGCTTTTCGTTGGGAAACAGTACCAACATCATCAGCAATGAAAATTACAATAATCATTATTACTTAGCCTTATTATTGTAATTTTCATTCCTGATGATGTTGGTACTAATTGCCAACGAAAAGCTTTGGATATAAAATAATAAATATTCTTGTATTTGAATAACCTATGTTGTTTTAAATATATATATATATATATATATATATATATATATATATATATATATATATATATATATATATGTATGTATGTATAAATAAAGTAAAACAACTAAACTGTGTACCAACATTATAGAAGGAAAAATGTATTGAGTAGTCAAAAACCACTGATAAAATTATGGATACATAATATACATGAAAAGGCATTAAAAAAAAGATCTAGGCAATGGTAGTGTATACAAAGATGGTGTTTTTAAGAATGTGTAGCTATATGTTACATTAAAGCTAGGCCTACATATTAACGTGATGCATTATAGTGCTCTGTTTACTTTTGTAAAACGTTTTATGAGGTAATTTTATTTATACATGTATATAATTATATTATTGAAAACACATATCTTATCGAATTGGGGAAGTATATTTTCATTTTGTCATAACTAATAGTGGTGTATTTTTGTTTACAGAGACAGCTAGACCAACGGACGACACAAGTGCACGTAAGTTTTCTATATTTACTAAATGTAATGTTTCAATAAATATACGAAATAGTGAAGCAAGTTACATTTTATCTCTCTCGTCTGTTAAAAACAGTAAACTTGTTACCCAATGTAGACATGATCTAATCAGTATTCCGGTAATAATCCTTCGTACAAACTGCTCCGCTACCTTAGGGGCTGTAGGTAGATTTACCCCGATGGGGAATCTCCCTTTTTCTCCCCATACCAGGACAGATGTTTACCAAGGAGTAAGCCAGTCATTAATTTTACCAAAGATGAAACACACTTTGGCCACCTCTCGTATATATAGATGATATATGAGGAGATAATGATATCTTCTTGGCCTTACCTAACCTTTCCGTTTCCACGTGTTAATGCTCGTAACGAAACTGACCTAATGTGAAGGTCAAACAACTATTATAACAACCAATTGTTATTACTGTTTAAAAAAAAATAATTTCCAATTCCTTTTATACACGCATATCTCTCGCCGTCAGAAGTTCACTTAGTATTCATTGACCAAATTCATGCAATTTTGTCTGGAAATATCCTTGGTTTATTACAAATAATTGTATTATGTAACCCGTGTGTATAATATAAAAGAGGCGAGGACCTTAGATATTCCCATACATTACGTATATATTCTGTGTGTGTAGTAATTGTAAATTTTTTTATAATTATGACTAAAAATAATTTGAAGCAAAACTACAGTAAGCTACTACTTCAGCTACTACAGACATAGACAATAATGGAGTTAATATTTTATTACTGAAATCAATCTTTAGAGAAGATGTAATTACACTCCAGCATTAAAGTTTCGGATTTCAAGCTGCCATTGTACTTCTTGAAATAATATCGTAACCAGCACGAGTGGCAAACATTTCCAGTTACTCAGTTAAAATAACTACATGATGCTTTTTTAATTCCCAATTTTTGTTGTGTCTGTGGCAGGTTTTTGTTATGTATCTAAGTTGGTTTTAGATGTCCAAATAAAATGTATTTTACGCATTCAATTTCTTAGGCGTAATTTAAAAATATTTTAATCAAATCATTAAAAGCATTAAGGAGAAATTGAAATCAATCTATAAAAGTAACTATAATTTTATCTAGAACAAAGGATTAACAGTTTTGATTCTAATTTGAAGTGGACAGAAATACTGATTGAACCCGGTGAACCCATATCCGAGGACAGGTCACATCCGGTTAGTGTCACGTTGAAGTCTTTATTTGATTTTGTAACCGCCGGAAAGTGGTGTGAGCTTTAATTTATTTAAGAAACTTTGCCTACCTTTATTCACATGTTATTTATTTTTGTTTTTTAATGTGATACATTAAAGCTCTCAGTTTTTGTTATTTGAAAGTTTTGTATGGTGTTTTTATTTAAATATGTATGTAATTATATTCTTCAATACACAAATTTTCTAGTATTAATATGAGTATCATTTCATTTTGTCAATACTAATGTCAGCTCTCTTTGTTTATAGGTGAATTTAACGAAAAAAGTACAACAACAACAAACCGTAAGTTTTTTATCTTTAGTAAATGCAATATTTCAATGAAAAAACCAATTATTCCAGAAAGTTATTTTTATCTCATCAGCTATTAAAAACAGTATCGTAATGAAGTCTTGAAAACTAACATAGTACCCACTGTAGGCAGGATTTCATCTGTATTCTGGCCATAATATTACGTACAGACTGCGTCATACTACAGGGGCTGTAGGTGCATTAACCCCATTGTACAATTTCTCATATCTCCCTATACCAGGACAGAGGTTTACCTAAAACAACCTCACTCTATAATATTGCCCAAGAAGAAGCACTTTAATACCACGTATCGTATGTATAGATGATATTTCAGGAGATAATGTTATGTCATTATTTCATTGCCTTACCTAACCTTTCCGTTACTACACGTTATTGCTCCTAACGAAACTGACCTAATGGGAAAGCCAACTAGGTTATCTAACAACCAATTTATTATTTTTTCCTAATTAGTTTCTTCCTTCCAAGTTTGAATATCTTACTCGAACACCTTTTAAATTTCATCACATTCAATCTATTCATAGGTTATGTTTGTTTCGAAAGGCATTTCCAAATTCTAGCCTTTGGCTATAGATGTTCACCTATAATTCATTGATTTATTTTATGCAATTTTGACTGGAAGCTACCGTGAAATATTAGAAATAATTGTATGACATAACCACTGTGTATCATTTAAAATTAGGCGATGACCCTGGACTTTCTCTTGAGGTAATTTAGTTATTCTGTGAGAGTAAATTATGTAAACTAATTTCATAATTTATTATTTGTAAAAATATTTTGAAGTTTTTACTACAGTAAGCGGGTACTTACCGAAATAAACAATAATGCTGTTAGAATTTTATTGCTGAAATTAATCCTTAAGGAAGATGTAATTTTATTCCAGCTCTAAAGTTCGTGATGTCAACCTGTCATTGTACTTTTTGAACTATTATCGTAACCAGCAAAGATTTCCATTTACCCAGTTAAAATAGCAAAATAATTTATTTTTTTAATTCCTACTTTTGGTGTGTCGACGATAGGTTTTTGTCATGTATATAAGGCTTTATGCATGTTCACACAAAACGTTTATTGTAATAATGGTTACAATGTGAGGTCGATATAAATAAACAATCAAATCAAGTCTAATGAGGAAGCTTACGAGCCAATTTGTGAGTTTTACTTAATATAAAACTGTTTTAGAAGATAGCTAGAAAATCTAAAAATTAGTAAATTTTCCCTCGGTATTATTCATTAAAAACAGTTTATAGTATTACAAATAAAAACTCTAACTATATTATTTTACGCATTTGTTTTCTTAGGTGTGAATTAATAATATTTTTAACAAATAATTCAGGGTTACCTGTTGCGGAGAAATATAATCAAATTTAAAAGTAACTTGGACAGGTCACATCTGGTCAGGTTGCAGTATTTACTTTCTTATAAGAAGATTAATCATGACTAGACATAATAAGATAATAGTGAAAGACTTCTAAATCTTTTAGACAAAATTTTGGCGTAACATTTAAAATAAAATTACCTAAGCCATTGATAAGTTTTTGACTATGTGTAAAGGTGCATATGTAGGTTAAATATATAGTAATCAAGAATTGAAGATCCATAAGAGGGTAGGATTTATATACTATGTTTGAAGGCTACTGAGATACCAATATCTCCTTCATTTCATTTGCGAATACAATATCAAAGTATAATTTCAATTAAAATTTTTCAATTTATTTTGATTTATAAGGCTAGCGTTTAATTTTGATTTCCCAAGTCAGTGTCGCAAAGCTACGTTTCAGATAGTTGCTGGGTTTCAGGGAGTTGTGACGTATCGGCCACGACAACAATGATAAATGTTAATCGAGTTGTGTAGATATAGAGGGGAAAACAATTACATTTGTACAATGTAGGTAAATATATCTACGTATGTCATTGTTTACTTATTATTCCGTTTATATACTTTAACCCTAGAGTAGTAACATACGTTTTTATTCGCTAACTTATAACATCCGTTTTTTCGGCGGTTTTTCTCCTGTTTTAATAACATCCGCCTCCCAGACGGGCTCCTAACCCTTGTCTTAGTAACATCCGTCTTTTTGACGGTTATCTGACTATTGAGCTTGTGAGTCCTACAATTTATATTGTTCCTTAAGTAAATTCCCTAAGAAGAAATTTTACAGTAATTGAAGTAGCTGCAGCCTAACGTAGAAACGTTTTATATTAGACATTATAAAAATTTTACTAGTAACTTTAATTTTTTCAGCAATTCTAATTTAGTCTTCTTTATTTGGCAAGAACAATGAAAATCATAAGAAAAAAAATCTTTTTAGAAAATAACACATTTATTTTTATAAGAACAATAAAAGTGACAGAACAAAAATATTTTTCATAAAAAAAGCATGGTCCTTAAGAATTAGAGAAAATTTAAAAGGAGGAATGTAAAAACAATATAATTAGAGGAATGTAAAAACAATATATTCAACTTCAAGGAATTAGAGGAATGTAAAAACAATATATTCAACTTCACAACCCTGAGCAGGTAGGACAGAGTCTATTTGAATGCTCACCACAAATCGGAGCTGAGCATTTGTAGCAACATTGGCTGGTCATCCTCTTCTTTTTGTAGTTGCAAAATCTGCAAGTCTTTCTTGAGGTTAGATGTAATTCATTTGCAGATTTTTGCTGTGTTGGATTATTTACTTCTTGCTTCTCTGGTTTATTTTGATCTAAAAGGCCAATTTCTATTGCTTCTTTCAGTCTACTTGTTATGTTTCGAATTGTGAGCCTCTGTTTCAACCAATTTTGCACGAGCTGAGAATGCAAAGAGGCAGCGAATTCAAAACGAGACATTGGTTTGTTTTTTGACATTTGGTTCTGGTGTTTTCTGACGAAATTTGAAGCATAAATTACGTAGGAATTCACCAGAGCTAAATTGAGCATATTGTACACAAAACAAAGTGGCCACCTATTCGTTTTGCGACTGCAGCTCATGCCTCGACACATTTGATCTAAAGTATCCACGCCGCCTTTGGTGGAATTATACGTCATTATTATTTCAGGTTTGGATGAGGAAGGGTTGATCGAACCATCCGGATCCATAGTTGAAATCAGGGTAACAAGCTTATCAGGTTTTGGTTTATATGATACAGCTGTGATTTTATCATCGTACAGAAAAAAAGAAGTTCCTGGAGGACGATTTTTATATTTTATATTTACAAACTCATTCGGTAACTCTCTTTTGTTTTTTTTTATTGTTCCAACCATGGTCAGCTTTTTGTCTAGTAGTTTAGTTGCAAGGGGGACGCTTACAAACCAGTTATCCATGGTCAGATTACGGTTGGTTCCCTTCACAGTCTCTGTAAGTTTGTCAACATAGTACTCAGCTGCAGGCTTATTACTTGGAATAGAACCCTTTCCAACATACGGTTCTGCGTCAATCATATAGGAAGTGCTACTGTCACAAATCATCACGATTTTCAGCCCATACTTTCCAGGCTTACTGGGAATATACATCCTGAAACTGCATCTCCCTCTAAAAAGAACTAATTGTTCATCTATTGTAAGGTATGAACTAGGCTTGTAGTTTTCTCTGCAGTGCTTCAAGAACTCCTCCCATATTTCCGAAACTGGTGCAAGTTTGTTAGTAGCTTTAATTCGTTCTGCACGAGTTGACTTGTCATCGAATCGCAAACTAGCCAAAAGAAACCGGAATCGCACGAAAGACATAGCAGCTCTGAATGAGGAGCCAAAATATTTGTCGTTGTAAATGATTTCAGCGTTCAAGTTATTGCACTTCAAGGCTGCTGAGAGAATAAGTAAACCGAATAAGGCATTCAATTCCTCCACATTAGTATCTTTCAAATTACTTGAATCTGTGTTTTTGTAGTTGGCCCTTGCTCGCTCGATTTCTTTATTTGTGTGTCTCACGATTTTCTCCACGATGGATGGTGAGAAAAACAAAGAAAAACAATCATTTGGTTCGCAGGTATATTTGGTTATGGGCGTTGGGCCTGGCTTGATGTGCAAAATGTTTCTCGCTGCAATTCTGCTCGATGATTCAGTTTTAGTCGTCATCCATTTGTACCCATTCCTACCGAACAACTCTCGCAAATCACAGCTGAGTATTTGAGCAGAAGACGTAGGGTTGAATGGTTTCTCCAGGATTTTTCCAGGGTCAGTAGTTTCTTGAATGATTTGTGCCTCAGTGGGTTCCATTTGGGTGGTCAGGGTCTCAGAAGGTTCCCCTGTGGACTTGTCAGTTTCAGGCTTATGATGGCCGATATTAGTAAGACTATACTCTTGGGTTGAAGGTCCAGCTGGCGTTTCAGAACATAGAGCCTCAATTCTGGTCCTCTTAGACTTTCGGACCGTGGGTTTTCTTTTTTGCTTGCGTTGCCGATCTTCAACGGGTGGAAAATCGTACAATGTTTGTACAGCATTTATAATCATTTGACCCGTATGTAGATCGTCGTTGCTATTCATATCACGGTCAGAGTTATCAGATTCATGCGACTCGTCACTATCTACGTTATCGCTGAATTCTTCTTCGCTGAGCTCAGTAAGAATTTGCCTAATTCGGACTTCATCAGTAGGGTCGATAAGTTCATCCATTTTATAGCTGAAAACAACACAACTATTTACTACTAAAGGAACCAGTAATATTAAATAATAACATAGTAAACTATTACTACATTCAGTTTCCATTTTTTAACTGAAAATAATAATAATAATCGGTACGTAAGTATTCTGGACAAATCAATTGAAATTGGCATTTACGTTGAGTATACCACTCAATGATAACATCCGTCGAAATGACTAACAAAAATTTACGTCAAATAGTAATATCCGCCTTTTTGACGGGCAAGATTTACTTACATGCACGTTGAGAGGCAGTCACAGAGCACCACAATGTTAGCACTGCCACAGCTGGGCTCAGACTGAATGAAAGACAGTTGGCACGGAAGCTCCAGTTCCTGGAAGGATTTCTAGAGGCAACAGCACAGGTTTCCGAGATCACACCCGTCAATATGACGGATGTTACTGCACTAGGGTTAACAGGACTGCACGACGGTCACATACTTTATTGTAATACTACAGATATAAATATATTACACTCATATAGCAATATTTAAAGTCACTGAACATGTTTCTGAAATATAATGTATGTTGAATTTCATATATGTTCCTCTCTATATAAATGTATATAGATTCAACTAGCCAACCTCAAGTACATTTTCGATTTTGTTGTTGTTGTTATTCAATACAATTTCATCTACTGTTTCAGATAAATCTTTGACCAATAACCGTCTTTTTTACATTTAGGTTAAAAGTGATATTTTTCTAACCATTTAATTGCATATTATGTATATTATTATTAAATTCTTTCTATTAACTTACACTCTCCTAATAGACCCTATATATCTATACAAATCTTGTCGTTAAGATTTTTTTTTTAAACCAGTCAATTTATGTTACATTTCTTAAAACACAGTTGATTTCAATACATTTTTTTTCAAATATTTAATCAATATTTATATTAAAAAATATCTGGGCTCCAGCAGGATTCGAACTGAGAATAATCATATTCAAAGTGTAGCGTGCCTTGGTACCACGCCTTCTTTCCAATTCCTAGATATATATCTCAGAGATGTACATCAATCTCCCCCTTCCATATGGTTTTCCTCAAAACCTCTATTGTACAACCCATAACTCGTTGCCATGTTCCCCACACAATATCATAAGAGGTACTCTACGGTAACTGAAATAGAATTTTGTTTTGGTTACCCTATGTAAGAATTTACTAAATGTTTTCTTACAGTACCTCTTTAATTTCAATAATTTGTGGAATACAATTAAAAAAATTATAGATTTAATTTCTTCTTCCTATCCAAGGTTTACGTGGTTTTACAGCAACATATTTTGTGTTATCTTTATAGAATGAATCTGTTAATTCGTTTTATATTTAGAAATCTTCGTGGTAATTTGTATAATTTTTCTGGTTATATATATAAATATTCTTAGTATTGTAATTCCTGAGGATGTTGGTAATGTCAACCAACGAAAAGCTTTGAATGTATTGTTCAATAAATAATTCCTGTAATTGTGTATATTATTTAATCTTAAACAATATATATAAATATATATATATATACATCCCGCTATCAATATGGCAGCATTTCATTTTGCAACCATATGGCAGCCACTAGAAAGAGTGGAGTATATATGTTTTTCGTCGTGTATAATTTATTTCTAATAAACATGATACTACTCCATGTACTTTAATTCAATAAAATCTTAAAAATACAAAATTGACTGAAGTACTATCAATACGGCAGCATTTCATTTAGGCATCAATATGGCAGCCAGTGTAGATTTTCGTTCAGTCTAATAACAATATGGCAGCCGGTGTGTATATTATTCCCGCGCTACTAACGATACGAGAACCAACAGTGTTGCCACTATGGTGCGACTGTCTTACTAGTCAAATGTTTAGATTGTAAGACACTGTGTGTGTGTAATCACGGTGAAAACAAACATTAGAATGTCCCTTCTTCATTTCAGCTAGCCAATTATTTACTCAAATCACATAAGTCCTGGTTGTTAGTTTTCATAAACGTGTACAACTATCGAAAGCTGACGGGGATACAAGTGTGTGCCTCTACAGGAGTAGCTAAAGGATCAAATAGGGTAAAATATCAGAACCCCAAAAAAGCTAGGAAATAATCAATTGGGGTGTTGTAAAGGATGCTGAGTCCACTACTGTGAACAAAATTAAACGGGGATGAACGGGTGCGGCTCTATCCCCGGATGGGGATAAATAGGTGATCCTCATCCTCATCATTGGAAGCAGCAAATGATGAATTGGAGTATAAATGCGAGAAGGCAAAACAAAGCTAGAATAAAATCAATCGTAGAGTTTTGGAGGTGGCTGAGTTCAATACCGTCTTCCATATTAATCGGGAATGCACGGATGTGGCTCTATGGGAGTAGAAAAGGTGTGAATTGGGGTACAATTGTCAGAAGGCAAAAAAACAATTGACAATGATCATTCGGGTGGATTTTAATGGTGCTGAGTCTTTCACCATTATCGAACGTCAATGGGGATAAACGGGTGACCCTCTATGGGAGTAGCAAATGATGAATTGGGGTATAATTGTGAGAAAGCAAAAAAAAACTAGAAAATGATGAAACGTAGTGCTTTGGAGGGTGCTGAGTCCAATACCGCCTACAATATTAAACGGGAATGCTCAGTTGTTGCTCTACGAGAGTAGGAAATTGGTAAATTGGGGTAATATTCTCAGAAGGCAAAAAAAATATATAAAATGATCACTCGGGAGGTTTTAGAGGGTGTTGTGTCTTGTACCGTTATCGAACGTCAATGGGGGTCCACGGGTGATCCTCTATGGGATTAGCAAATGATGAATTGGAGTATAAATGTGAGAAGGCAAAACAAAGATAGAATACGATAAAACATAGTGTTTTGGTGGTGGCTGAGTTCAATACCGTATTCCATATTAATCGGGAATGCACGGATGTGGCTCTGCGGGAGTAGAAAAAAGGGGTGAATTGGGGTACAATTGTCAGAAGGCAAAAAAACAATTGAGAATGATCATTACGGTGGGTTGTAATGATGCTGAGTCTTTCACCGTTATCGAACGTCAATGGGGATACACGGGTGACCCTCTATGGGAGTAGCAAATGATGAATTGGGGTATAATTAAGAGAAAGCAAAAACAAACTAGAAAATGATCAAATGTAGTGTTTTGGAGGATGCTGAGTCCAATACCGCCTACAATATTAAACGGGAATGCTCAGTTGTTGCTCTACGAGAGTAGGAAATTGGTAAATTGGGGTAATATTGTCAGAAGGCAAAAAAAAATTTTAAATGATCACTCGGGAGGCTTTGGAGTGTGCTGTGTCTTGTACCGTTATCGAACGTCAATGGGGATCCACGGGTGATCCTCTATGGGATTAGCAAATGATGAATTGGAGTATAAATGTGAGAAGGCAAAACAAAGCTAGAATATGATAAATCGTAGTGTTTTGGATTGTGCTCAGTAGAATATCGTCTTCAATAGTATACGGTAATGCACGGGCGTGGCTCTACGGGAGTAGAAAGAGTGAATTAGGGTAAATTGTCAGAAGACAATAAAACATTGGAAAATAATCATTTGGGTGAGTTTTAATGGTGCTGAGTTGTTTACCGTAATCGAACGTCAATCTGAATACACGGGTGACCCTCTATGGGAGTAGCAAATGATGAATTGGGGGTATAATTTTGAGAAGGCAAAAAAAAACTAGAAAATGATCAATCGGAGTGTTTTGGAGGGTGCTGATTCCAACACCATCTACAATAATAAACGGGGATACACGGGTGTGGCTCTACGGGAGTAGAAAATTGTTAAATTGGGGTAAAATTGTCAGACGGCAAAAATATATATATAATGATCACTCGGGGGGTTTTAATGGTGCTGAGTCTTTTACCGTTATCGAACGTCAATGGGGATATACGGGTGATCTTCTATGGGATTAGCAAATGATGAATTGGAGTATAGACCTAATTGTGAGACGGCAAAATAAAAGCTAGAAAAAGATCATTCGTAGCGTTTTTTGAGGGTGCTTAGTCCAATACCGTCTACAATAATAATCGAGGATGCACGGGTGTTTCTCTACGAGGGTAAAAAATTGGTAAATTGGGGTAAATTCTCAGAAGGCAACAACAACAACAAATAATAGAAAATGATCACGCGAGAAGTTTTGGAGGGTGCTAAGTCCAATACCGTCATTAATATTATACGGGGATGCACGGGTGTGACTCTACGGAAGTAGAAAAGGGATGAATTGGGGTTAAATTGTCAGAAGGGGAAAAAGAATAGAAAATGATCACTCGGGGGGTTTTATTGGTGCTGAGTCTTGTACCGTTACCGAACGTCAATGGGCATACAAGGGTGATCCTCTATGGGAGTAGCAGATGATAAATTTGAGTTTAAATGTGAGAAGGCAAAACAAAGCTAGAAAATGATCAATCGTAGTGTTTTGGAAGGTGCTTAGTCCAATACCGTCTTCAATATTAAACGGGGATACAAAGGTGTGCCTCTACGGGAATAGAAAAAGTATGATTTGTGGTAACATTAGCAGAAGACAAAATAACAAGAAAAAATGATCACTCGGGTGTTTTTAATGTTGTTGTCTTATACAGTTATCAAACGTCAATGGCGATGCACGGGTCATGCTCTATGCTAGTAGCAACTGGTGAATTAGGGTAAAAATTTCAGAAGGTAAAATAAAGGTAGAATATTATGACTTGTAAAGTGAAAGATTCCATCAAATAAGATTTTATTTTGGTATTTTTATCTTTTAGAGGGAATAAACTAGCTGAAGTAAATAGATACTATCATGGTCCCTGTCACACGATTAAAACTGATAATACTGAATGATGTGGTCATCCTTCAGAGATCGAAAATAAACATTACACAAACACGTTCATGACGGGTTCGATCCCAGGCGCTAATTGGTCACGTGTTACAATGTGAAATTTATACCGACATTTCTCCATCTACTTTCAACATACAACCACACGGGACATCTCTTTACAATCAGTTTCGTTTCGGCTACAATAGTACATAGTTGTCTTAGAAATTGTCACATTGATTGTTACAATTCTATTATTTGTTGTTATTTTTAATATGAATTAACGAAATGAAACTTAACAAATTTATTGTTTTTAATAAAAACAAATGTCCACAAATAAATTTAAACCCTCTATTTAAGTCATTTTGTCTATTTAGGTTAGTACACACGGAACTGTCTTATAAAAGGTATTACTCTCTTTGACGTATGTTTGGTAAAAAAGGGAGACACTTGCTAAATCTATGCCTTACGGGTCGCGTTCCTCGTGTCGGGTTCTTCCAGGTCATTGGAAAAAATTAAAATTAATAAATCCACCGCCGCTAGGTTGCTATTATAAATTTCCCCGCCCCATTGAAGGTGTTCAGTGCTCTGTCGAGTTTTAGAAATAGTTCTCCAGTTCTGTCAGTAAACATAGTGTCATGGTAACAAAAATACGGGAGTGCATGTAGACGATTGTATTGTGAATCAGCAGGTTAGGTGTAGACCGGTATCCATCGATCCTCTGGATTGGTTACATGTTTTCAAAACCCTCAATAGATCTGCAACTAAATGAACGGTTTCATCTTTAACAATATTCAATCTAGATTTCCAGGCGTGCACTGCACGGGATAAGGGATAAAGGCTTTTTTCTTCTGAATTTCTCATTTAATTATCAGTCTTAGAGTTAGTACACTAACTTCTCCTATATCCTTACTTTACGAAAATACATTTATTCTCATTTAATTTATTTTATCTCATTGAGCTTTCTGCCACAATTTTTAAATTCTATTTCTTTCGTGTTACAATCTTTTAAGAGTTTTTGCAGTTTAAGAACGATTTTGCAGAATTTTTAGACTAATACATCGAATTTTCTTCAACATTTCTTCTTCAGTGTATTAAAAAAATGAAAATTTCAATAAGTTTTTACTGCTTGTAAAAAAATGATAAAGGATAAGTAAAGGGTTGGCATAAAGTTTATTTACAGTAAGTTTTTAAAGTTAGGCCTATAGTAGAAAAACAACAAATATTGTATCACCTTTACCTCAGGTAGGTAACCAGAAAAATCTACCTATATTGTACATTGTAAATAAAAGAAGGCTTTTATTTGGTCGAATCCCATCTAATGTTAATTTCTTGTTCACGTAGGCCCATAGAACACATCTATATTTTATAGGTTCAAACGAGCACAAATTACCATTTTCGGATAAAAAAATTAAACATTGAAATAATAGTATTTCTGTACTTACCAAATGTAACAAAAAAACTGTTTTATTTTTCTGTGAGCATATGCTTTAAAATGGTGCATATAGTATTCTAACAAGGAGTAAAATTTTCACGAAGATATGTCATTTTAGTGCCAGTACCAATCAGTATAAACATTTCACCAAGATAAGGGCAAAACATTTCAAGGATTCATGTATCATAGGTGGTTTTGTGCCAATAAAACTAGAGTGCAGTTCAGGCGGTTTAGGCAATGGTAAATATACTTCTTTACTTCTAGATCTCTAAAGAATATAATATTATGTAAGGATATAGTTCTTCCCAATGTATATTGCATTGTAGCTAGGCATCAGGGTGAAAAACGATTTCGGTAAGCAATGTAATACATCTATTTTATTTATCCACCATATTTGATTTGTCATAAGTTATTATAGGTACAATAGTGTTTGAGTAAAGACCTATTTTTTCTAAAAGTTCCTCTTTAACTACATTCATTAAATTTTCCTGGTAGTCGTTGTTGCCAGGTTAAAAAATTTATTTAATTCCTCCCTTAGATATGTTCCTAAAGGATGACATTTCACCTTGATTGTGATGTTACATTCATCAAGACAGGTTGAATGCACCTGAAAATATATCCGATAAGTTTTAAGTATATTTTAATCTTCTTCTTTAATTCTATCTTTAACCGTATCCCTCCTGGTATCTACAATTTGATTTAATATTATTATGGTGAAAAAATTTACAAATATTTTGACGAATATAGCTGAGGAACCAGTCTTCAAAAACTAGCTGTAAAATAGCGTTATGCAGAGTAACATAATGAAATTAGTCACTATGATGGTATTTCTTGTTAAAAAAACAAGACGTAAAAGATAATGACTGTTTTGTAGATTTTTTTTCACTTTATCTTGGAGAGAACTATGCTAAGTATTTACAGACACAATTGTAATATGTAAACATAAACAGCCGACACTCCAAAAGCCATTCTGACGTGTTTGTTTACTTGATGGCACACCAAACTTATCTTAATGTTCCGGTCAATGCATCTCAAACTTTTCCCTTGAGGCTCTTAGATACTATAGGATCGATTAAGTATTTATTTTTTAACTTAACTTGCTTTTCAAATTAATTGTCGTAGCATCTCTATCCGATTTTAATAATCTAAAAGTGACTATTTTCTTTATATTGTTACAATTTGGTAACATTGCAAACATGTTAACACTAGTCTGCAACACATGTATTAACAGATGTAACACTTAATATGGCCTACGCCATATATATTCACTAAATGTTAATACCAATGTATTCAAAAAACATATTAATAAAATAAAACATAGACTTCCAGCGGTTAAAGTCGAGGATATAAACAAATGTTTCCGTCTTTATACGGCCATTTTGACGTTGGGAGAATACCATACATTTACGTTTACACCGTATGTAAATGAGAGAAAGGGATGGAAAAGATAGAATGCAGAAAGTCAGTTTTTCGGGCCTTCGTCCACGAGAGTACTTGTGGAGTGCGAGCCTTTATCTTTGTTTGGCTTGGACCTATGTTTGTTTACACCAGACAGCCTGATATCGTAATATAAACTGACAACACTCGCACAGATGTCATTTAGGTTCTTGTATACAATACAGAGATTAACGATGGATGATTCAGTATTTATTAACTACTATTTCAACTACCGTCCTGCAATTTCTGTCACAATACTTCTGCCGTTGTAGCTCACAGGCACGAAATGTCTAAGTGTGATTTATTGTGTGGTTTAACAATTTATCTTGCATTTACTTTATAGAAATTGTTTTTGAATATTATGATTGCCTGTGCCTAGTAGGGTAAACGTAGTTTTATGAGATCAGTTATATAATATTTACTAATTGAAAACTGTAGTAAATAAAACCTACAGATTTTAGCGCAGTTTAGTTAAAAAGACTTATAATCGCACGATAATTAACATACACTAAATATTTCTTGTTCACTGATTGTACACACTTAACTTTATATACAAGATATCATTTGACACATTATAAGCTTTATTTATGGAAACTGGAGTAGAGATTGCGCTTGTTGAGATGGGACACTTGAGTCGTGGGAAAACCCAGCCTTCAGGCGGTCTTACGTCATTAACCCTTTCAACCCTTTAGCCTTCAGGCGGTCTTACGTCATTAACCCTTTTAATCCTATTAACCCTTTCAACCCTTTCAACCCTTTAGCCTTCAGGCGGTCTTACGTCATTAACCCTTTTAATCCTTTTAGTTAACCCTTTCAAGACTGGTGCCGTCGATTCTGAAAAAAATCTTTTTACCTGAGTCGTATTCGAACCCCGTATGTTTGTGTTTAGAACCATCAACGCTAACCTCTCGGCTAACTTGTCCAAACAATAGAGACGCTTTTATTTGTGCTATATGACCAGTATTGTCGTTAGTCTTCTTGCATGATAGGATGTCATTGATCCTTTCTCAAGGGTTGAAAGGGTTAAAAGGGTTGAAAGGGTTGAAAGGGTTGAAAGGGTTAAAAGGGTTGAAAGGGTTGAAAGGGTTAAAAGGGCCAAAAGGGTTGAAAGGGTTAAAGGGGTTAAAAGGGTTGAAAGGGTTAAAAGGGTTGAAAGGGTTAAAGGGGTTGAAAGGGTTGAAAGGGTTAAAAGGGTTGAAAGGGTTAAAACGGTTAAAACGGTTAAAAGGGTTAAAAGGGTTAAAAGGGTTAAAACGGTTAAAACGGTTAAAAGGGTTAAAAGGGTTAAAAAGGGTTAAAAAGGGTTAAAAGGGTTAAAAGGGTTGAAATGGTTAAAAGGGTTGAAAGGGTTAAAAGGGTTAAAAGGGTTAAAAGGGTTAAAAGGGTTGAAACGCTTGAAAGGGTTAAAAGGGTTAAAAGGGTTGAAAGGGTTAAAACGGTTAAAACGGTTAAAAGGGTTAAAAGGGTTTAAAAGGGTTAAAAAGGGTTAAAACTGTTAAAACTGTTAAAAGGGTTAAAAGGGTTAAAAAGGGTTAAAAAGGGTTAAAAAGGGTTAAAAGGGTTAAAAGGGTTGAAATGGTTAAAAGGGTTGAAAGGGTTAAAAGGGTTAAAAGGGTTGAAAGGGTTAAAAGGGTTAAAAGGGTTGAAAGAGTTAAAAGGGATTAAAAGGGTTGAAAGGGTTAAAAGGGTTGAAGGGGTTGAAAGGGTTAAAAGGGTTGAAAGGGTTAAAAGGGTTGAAAGGGTTGAAAGGGTTAAAAGTGTTAAAAGGGCTGAAAGGGTTGAACGGGTTAAACGAAAGGGTTAAAAGGGTTGAAAGGGTTTGAAGTCCAAGTTGACCTGATGTCAAAAATCGTCGTATTCGTACCTTCTGCGCCCCGTCTTGAGGAAATAATGTCTTTAGGCGTAATCAACATGCTAGTACTGTATGAACTTGTTTACTTCCAAGCTTAATTGTTTTCTTTATTATTTATAATTCTTATAAATCAAATGAATATAAATAGAATATTGGAGTTTTATTATTTTATTTTTCTAAAACAAGACGTTTGGCTCGTTATATGAAATATATTCTTGTTTAAAAGACAGTAAGTTATACACTGTGTATAAACACTGATATTTCAACACGAAAATATAAATGACATTATTTGCAAGTAAAACACATAGTACAGGAGTATGTTACATCTAAGTATAAATTAAATGGTCATTAAGTTTTAATCATTCAATTAGCATATATAGTATTATATTTTTTTAATTAAAGAAATTAAACTTTATAAATAGAATATAAGAAAAGTCAATTACAATATACGTGATTCTTTGTTGATAAAGTATGTGGCAATTCCTAATCCAGAGGTATCCGACAGAGGGTGGTGGAGTGGTGCCTTAGCCTATATTAATTTACCCGATGACGCCGTATTCGAAACCCTTTAAAAAATCTGGTACCTCCCAAACGCCTCAGGTCTTGTCACTGCCTCCCAAACGCCTCAGGTCTTGTCACTGCCTCCCAAACGCCTCAGGTCTTGTTATTACTGTATTCAAGAGATACTGATTCTGTACCTCCCTTATCCAAACGCCTCAAGTCCGATACCTTCCTGGTCATTGACTCAACCCTGTACCTCCCTTATCCAAATGCCTCAAGTCTTATCATTATCCATACTCTGTAAATTAATTATTGGTTTTACATAGGCTAATGACAGATCACAGACAATTAATTCATGCTCTAAACGTTTTACATTTCTTTCTGAAATTCTTTTCCCAGAGCTCGTTTTTATTACCAATATACAACGTGAATTTACAATTTTAAAATTCATAACATTAAAAAAAAAAACATAATAAAAAAATCAACAATACCGAACTTTTAATAAATAATCTTATTTACAAGTCATTTTAGTTAATTGTCTGTGATCTGTCATTAGTCTATATAACAGCATTTACAAAATCAAAGTCGTTTATCAGATTTACTGTCGCTTCGTTTCTAGATTATTTTTGTCAATAAATGCGTAGATGCTGACTTGTTTCGTAAATTACTTTTGTCGTGATTGTTACTTTTGCCTTTGGCAGAGAAAACGAATTGAAATATCTCAAACTGTTCTAGTTTCAGTAGAGAAAACGAAACTGAAATTGCTCAAACTGTTTATTCTAGTTTTACTATATAATTAGGAATTTCCTACTTCAACACAATAGCAGTTGATTGTTGGTTCAGTTGTTTGCTAGACTTTCTTAGAGGTAAGTCAAGGTTTTGTTATTGTCAATATTTTAACTAATAACCACAAAATAACTTTATTTATTCACTTCTTGAGCTACTGTAGCCTATGTTATAATATCTTAAATTATAAACCCAAAAACAGAGGATATCAACCTTAATTCTAGACATGTTCGTGTTATTCTTCGTATGCAAAATACTATACAAAGTAAGTTTAAAAACATGTAAAGAATCCCTTTGTCGTAATTCTTAACTATGTATTTACACATTAATTTCTACTACAATTAATTTTAATACGTTAATTACTACCGCATCTACTCTATGACTTTATTCCCATACAAACACTCAAATGCTTTTTGAGTTAAGTGATAAAGTTTTCGATTACCTATTGAACTCTTTCAAATCCTTCTATTAGTTCATACCATCGTTACATATAACTTGTTTAAATTTTCAACCGTTAATAAAATACTTAATAAGTTAAATACACATTATTACAAGTAATATAAACAAACATGTTTAAAACCAATTCCCACTTAGGTCAACAAAGAAATATTTTATGTTAATTAATTTTTTTTATTAAATAATCACAATTAATATTAATAAAGTAACATAACCAATGTGTTAAAACATCTGTTCTACAACATGGCCTACAATTTAAATCAGCTGTTTTATGAAATTATATGTTATCATTTGTTTTAGGTCAAGTGGGGAGAAAAAACTATATTAAATACCTTGCCCCTTTTGTGAAACATTTTTCTAAAATATAAATCTAAAATATTTGAGAAACTGTATACCATGAAGTGCTATCTACTACAAGTTTAAAAATGTTGAATAAATGAATTTACTATGGTGCTTTTAATAATTCTACTTATTTGTTTTCATATTTTGCGATTACATTTTTATAAATATTGTATATTTAATATTTTATATTTTTGTTCTCAGTTTATTAGTGTATTATAAATTGTTAAATTGGCTTTCATGTTAAATAAAGAGTCAAATACACAATATTACAAGTAATATAAACAAACATGCTTAAAAACAAATTTCCACTTTGATCAACAAAGAAATATTGTATGTTAATTAATTTTTTATTGAATAATTACAATTAATATTAATAAAGTAACATAACCATTGTGTTAAAACACCTGTTCTACAACATGGCCTACAATTTAAATCAGCTGTTTTATGAAATTATATGTTATCACTTGTTTTAGGTCAAGTGGAAAGAAAAAACTATATTAAATACCTTGCCCATTTTGTGAAACATTTTTCTAAAATATAAATCTAAAATATTCACAACATTCCGACTCTCATGACATTCCTGTTAAACATTAATCTTATATTAAAGTTAAAATAATATATACTCCAAACATGATGTAAAATCTTAACCTATTTAAAAGTAATTTCTGTGATATCAACACAGTTGATGAAGTGTTATAAGGAATTGAAAGAAAATAATGTAAAGCATATAAAAACTTAAAGAGAGTTCAAACTATTAAATGATGGTACAGTCAGATCCAGAAGATTTACTGATGAATCGAATTTGTAGTTATTACAGGGTATAAACGAAAATTTACGAAATTATTACCAACTGAAAAATATATTATGTGTTACATGTTCATATTCTTAGTGTATAAAAGAAATATTTTATATTGATTGTTGTTTATAAAGAAAATTAGTATTAAATAATTCTTATGGCCTTTTCGAACAATTTGCATGGAATAATGTTTTTTCAATTATGTGATAAAAAGGTTTTGACAATTTAAGAGTATTTCTTAGCTAGTAGCAATTTATCAAGCAATAATTATAAACTATTAATAAAATAATACTTTGTATTTACAAAGTATTTTCATTTACATTAATTTTGTCAGTTTAAATTCTAAAGTTAACAGGTTTTCATTGAAAAATATATAGTCTACATAGGTTAAACACAATATTAGCAATTTCTAATGTTGCATATTGACATTATAAAATAAATCTGTAACAAATGTTTAAATTTATATAAAATATATTTATAAGCTGCATTAATTAGTTGCTATTTGTTGTTTCATGCTACGTCAATGGAAGGGTTGGTGATCTATACGGAGGTAACCATTCCTTAACCAAATTGACCTGATGATGTCAAAAATAGTCGTACCTTGTGTGTCCTGTCTTGAGGAAATACTCAACCCGATACGGACTTGCTACCCATTTCCTACCCTTATTCGAACCGTGGATGGCAAAGATCTTGCTCGGTTATTTACGTAGTCCTGCCTTTATAGTGCTACGACTGTCTCACAGGTAAGTTCTAATTTAGTATTTCATTTGAAAAAAATGTTTGTCTAAACTATGGCATAATATTTAAAGCTAAGTAAAACCAATTTTATTTTGTTATATACCACAAGACATGTGTTTACAAAATATTTTAAGTTTAGTTTATAACGATGACCTTGGAAGATTAAATGGTCTTTCTCTTCAATTTAGATTGTCACACAAGACGACAGTATTATATTTTCTATAATCAAATATAAATATTTTTTAGAATTATTCTTTTAGAAAGATTTTATGCCGCTTATGTTAACTTTGTGCTTAGTTTAGATCACCTATATTTTAAATCACTGCAACCTATATGTACAGTGCTTTTCAGAGATGAATCTAGACATGCTTAATGCATGTTTTGTCTAAGTAACAGTTTTGGCAAGTTGATATTTTAATCGTATAGATTATTCTCTAACAAAGGGCCCATACCTTATTTATAATCATGTTCTATTCTTCTTATGCATATAGATACGATTCTGTTCCGAAATATATAATTTGACATTTTAAAATAACATTAAATAAGTCGTACATATCATCCTGTAACAGATCTTATGGATGCCTAAACGGCTGAACAGAAGTTAAATTTAAAGAGTTTTTTAACCTAGGATGGTTCTTGTGAGGTTTGGTATAGGTCTAGGAGCGTTCATAAACCGATGTATCTTATGAATGCCTAAGCCGATGTTAATTTGAACGGTTTACATTAACCATAAACAATGCACCAATCATTGACAAACATACTTGATAGTCACACGAATAACTATACGTTGAGATAAACTTTGTATGTTAACCACTTAATGAAATGAAACATTGTCTATCCTATTGCAGTAAATGAAATGAATTATTTAAGTGTTTGATTTTCTTATTGTTTTAGGTCAAGTGGAAAGAAAAAACTATATTAAATACCTTGCCCCTTTTGTGAAACATTTTTCTAAAATATAAATCTAAAATATTTGAGAAACTGTATTACCATGAAGTGCTATCTACTACAAGTTTAAAAATGTTGATAAATGAATTTACTATGGTGCTTTTAATAATTCTACTTATTTGTTTTCATATTTTGCGATTACATTTTTATAAATATTGTATATTTAATATTTTATATTTTTTGTTCTCAGTTTATTAGTGTATTATAAATTGTTAAATTGGCTTTCATGTTAAATAAAGAGTCAAATACACAATATTACAAGTAATATAAACAAACATGCATCTTAATAGAAAAAACTGCACTTTTATAATTTAATTCTATAAACTTCTCTAATTAAAAACAATATTATTTTCTGTGTAATTTAAGTGAATAGAAAACAATTGTATTTTTTGACTGACATGTATTTTTATTGAAATAATTAGTCTTTTAAAAATGGAAAGAAGCTAAATTACAAATAATATTGTGAATTTGATTCACGTAGTGGGTAAAATAAATATTATGTATTGTAATAATACATAAATCGTTTGTAATAGACTTTTCTAGTATTGTATTTTTAAAGTTCAAGCATTGTACTATCGCATTGTAATAGAAGGAATATTCATTTTAAAGGAAATGGAGGAATCGTTTTCAAATGCCAAGTTGGACAAAACACAGTGTAAGTATATTTTTAACAGGTACATACATGCATACTTACATACATACATAAATACATACATATATACATAAGTACTTGATTTTCTGTCTGAGTTCCGAACGATAATTGTTCATATTAGCATTTTTCATTATTATAATTTTCATTAATGTTATTTCATTGCGTTAATACCGTTTCAAAGTTAATTAACAAAAGAGTACCTATGTTCTTCATCTAAGCATTGTTCCTTCACTTCTAAGCATTGTTATCTTTATTTTTATTGATATCTAAATTTTTACTGTGTGTAAAATGACAAGTTTAATAGAATTTAAATGATAAGAGTAAAATTCTTGAGAATTCATCTATGTGTGACTAAAATTCACCAGATATCTTGAATTTTGAAACAGACAAGTCAATTGTTCCATTAACAAGTGAAAATGCTTTAAAAGAAGCTCTCACAGATATCATTCAAAATTTGTTGCACTAATCTTTAAAAACAGAGAAACATAAGTATTTAGAATAGATAGGAGTTATAAATATTTGATTTTGCTACAAAAGAAACAATTTTGTACATTTGTCTACAAAAACTTGTTGACATAAATGCAACAATGGTTGCCGTATTTAAAGACAATGCTATTTTTGCTCTGTAGATCTCATTAGGAACGATCGATTAAACGGGCATTTCTACTATCCTGAGCAACTATCTTCAATTATCTTTATACACGAATACTTCACATAGTGGGTAATAGAATTGTTTGTATCATTTCTTTAATTTATAATAAATATTATGTATTGTAATAATACATAAATCGTTTTTAATAGACTTTTCTAGTATTGTATTTTTAAAAAAATCAATCATTGTACTAATGCATTGAAATAGAAGGAATATTCTTTTTTTTTTTTTTTTTTTTTTTTTTAAATGAAATGGAGGAATCTTTTTCAAATGCCAAATTGGACAAAACACAGTGTAAGTATATTTTTAACAGGTACATACATGCATACATACATACATACATATTTAATCACTATACTAATGCATTGTAATAGAAGATATATTCTGTTTTAATGAAATGGAGGAATCGTTTTCAAATACCAAATTGGACAAAACACAGTGTAAGTATATTTTTAACAGGTACATACATGCATACATACATACATACATATATACATACATATATACATATAAGTACATAAAAATATTTTTCGATGTTTCGATTGCAGATTTAAAAGTATTCTTATCTGTGTAAGCTTTCTTGACAATAGTTAACATTAGAAATAACCTAGGCTTTCTAGGCAGTATAATATAGAAAATATTTCAACTGAAAATGTCTAATAATGAAGTACAACTGCTGTATTCCTGAATAATAGGAAAATTAAGCCTATTATTAATTTCTAAGACAACTGTTGAGGATATTATTATAAAGTATTGAGAAAAGGGTTGAGGAAGGGGTTAAGAAATGATCAATGACCCTGGATAATGTCCACCTGAGACAATTCCGAGCTCTGTACAAACTATCACGTGACATGATTTTGTCAAGAAAGAAGACTCACAATACGCCCATGATTTTGTTAAGAACGGATTTAGGGGAAAAGGGTTAAGGAAAGGTATTTAATATAACTTTTGAAAGAAGTATTTAAATCATTTTAAATATTTAGTGTTGTAAATATATGTACAAATTATTATTATTATTTTTAATTCACCTACTAATCATTAAGCGTTATCAAAGACATACTATCATTATTGCTATCAAGTTAACAAATAGTCATTGCCACAGGTAGCTTCAGTAATCCAATATTTTTGTGTATTATTACAATACATAATATTTATTTTTAATTAAAGAAATTAATACAAACAATTCTGTTACACACTACGTAAAACTAGTTTATAACAATATTATTTTTAATTAAAATTCATTACATTTTTTAAATACTATTGTTTTCAATGAAAGAAATTATATATTATTAAATTGTTTTGCTCTTCAAACTTTGTATAAGTAATATCAAAACGAAAATTACATAATTACATTTAAAAAGTACAGTTTTTTTTCAAAAGACTATGCAAATCATTTAATTAATAAATATTTTCATGTTAAAGTACCAAAAGTATTTATAAACTGTATGATTTGCATATGCAATATCAAAATACTATATTTGTAAAAATACTAATAATTCAATTCTACTATAGTTGATGAATAAAAATACTCACTGTATTAGTGTTCAGAAAAAGATCATCTACGTTCTTCGAAGAAATTCAACCATTTCTCTTCACTCTTAGTTCCAATTCAACTGTTCGTTCAAAATTGTCTACTTGTTTATTAGCAATTTCTCAAAATTTCCAAAGTTGTTTTTCAAGGTTGAGATGAGTCACTTGAGTCCTTGGAAAAAAGCCTTCAGGCGGGCATTAGCTTACGTCATTAACCCATTTATTTAATCCTTTCGTTTAACTCTTTCATTTAACCCTTTCAACCCTTTCATTTAACCCTTTTCCTTAACCCTTTCACCCCTTTTCCGCTTAACCCCTTCAACTCTAATCTCAGTGCTAAGACAATAGCTCCGTAAGGAAAACCTACCACTTCATGAACTACGACAACAGCAAGGTGTGGACGGCTACCAATACATTACTTATCACAGCTACCAACACATAACTCGTCACACTAGCTAAGTAAATAGCGCTACGATTGAATAGCCTATCACACAGGCCAAATGAGGGTCACTAACTAAACCATCACAATATCTCTGTACATGGCAGATGGCGTGATGATCCTCATCTTTATCGCACACCTAACAGTAGGTTAGGTTAGAAGCACTCTGGCTAGCTTAGGTTAGTGGGTTGAAAATAATTTTTCTAAAAACTACCCCTCTAGACGTGGTTGAACACCCAACAGTAGGTTAGGTTAGAAGCACTCTGGCTAGCTTAGGTTAGTGGGTTGAAAATAATTTTTCCTAAAAACTACCCCTCTAGACGTGGTTGAACCCTCCCCCAAGGCTACGATCAAGGTCACATCGACCGCCTGCATCATCCAAAACCACCCCTAACTTCTACAACCACAGGTCAGTGATGCCCGTGATGGAGATACGACCAACCTTTGAAAGTTAGGGGTGGTTTTGGATGATGCAGGCGGTCGATGTGACCTTGATCGTAGCCTTGGGGGAGGGTTCAACCACGTCTAGAGGGGTAGTTTTTAGGAAAAATTATTTTCAACCCACTAACCTAAGCTAGCCAGAGTGCTTCTAACCTAACCTACTGTTGGGTGTTCAACCACGTCTAGAGGGGTAGTTTTTAGAAAAATTATTTTCAACCCACTAACCTAAGCTAGCCAGAGTGCTTCTAACCTAACCTACTGTTAGGTGTGCGATAAAGATGAGGATCATCACGCCATCTGCCATGTACAGAGATATTGTGATGGTTTAGTTAGTGACCCTCATTTGGCCTGTGTGATAGGCTATTCAATCGTAGCGCTATTTACTTAGCTAGTGTGACGAGTTATGTGTTGGTAGCTGTGATAAGTAATGTATTGGTAGCCGTCCACACCTTGCTGTTGTCGTAGTTCATGAAGTGGTAGGTTTTCCTTACGGAGCTATTGTCTTAGCACTGAGATTAGAGTTGAAGGGGTTAAGCGGAAAAGGGGTGAAAGGGTTAAGGAAAAGGGTTAAATGAAAGGGTTGAAAGGGTTAAATGAAAGAGTTAAACGAAAGGATTAAATAAATGGGTTAATGACGTAAGCTAATGCCCGCCTGAAGGCTTTTTTCCAAGGACTCAAGTGACTCATCTCAACCTTGAAAAACAACTTTGGAAATTTTGAGAAATTGCTAATAAACAAGTAGACAATTTTGAACGAACAGTTGAATTGGAACTAAGAGTGAAGAGAAATGGTTGAATTTCTTCGAAGAACGTAGATGATCTTTTTCTGAACACTAATACAGTGAGTATTTTTATTCATCAACTATAGTAGAATTGAATTATTAGTATTTTTACAAATATAGTATTTTGATATTGCATATGCAAATCATACAGTTTATAAATACTTTTGGTACTTTAACATGAAAATATTTATTAATTAAATGATTTGCATAGTCTTTTGAAAAAAAACTGTACTTTTTAAATGTAATTATGTAATTTTCGTTTTGATATTACTTATACAAAGTTTGAAGAGCAAAACAATTTAATAATATATAATTTCTTTCATTGAAAACAATAGTATTTAAAAAATGTAATGAATTTTAATTAAAAATAATATTGTTATAAACTAGTTTTACGTAGTGTGTAACAGAATTGTTTGTATTAATTTCTTTAATTAAAAATAAATATTATGTATTGTAATAATACACAAAAATATTGGATTACTGAAGCTACCTGTGGCAATGACTATTTGTTAACTTGATAGCAATAATGATAGTATGTCTTTGATAACGCTTAATGATTAGTAGGTGAATTAAAAATAATAATAATAATTTGTACATATATTTACAACACTAAATATTTAAAATGATTTAAATACTTCTTTCAAAAGTTATATTAAATACCTTTCCTTAACCCTTTTCCCCTAAATCCGTTCTTAACAAAATCATGGGCGTATTGTGAGTCTTCTTTCTTGACAAAATCATGTCACGTGATAGTTTGTACAGAGCTCGGAATTGTCTCAGGTGGACATTATCCAGGGTCATTGATCATTTCTTAACCCCTTCCTCAACCCTTTTCTCAATACTTTATAATAATATCCTCAACAGTTGTCTTAGAAATTAATAATAGGCTTAATTTTCCTATTATTCAGGAATACAGCAGTTGTACTTCATTATTAGACATTTTCAGTTGAAATATTTTCTATATTATACTGCCTAGAAAGCCTAGGTTATTTCTAATGTTAACTATTGTCAAGAAAGCTTACACAGATAAGAATACTTTTAAATCTGCAATCGAAACATCGAAAAATATTTTTATGTACTTATATGTATATATGTATGTATATATGTATGTATGTATGTATGCATGTATGTACCTGTTAAAAATATACTTACACTGTGTTTTGTCCAATTTGGTATTTGAAAACGATTCCTCCATTTCATTAAAACAGAATATATCTTCTATTACAATGCATTAGTATAGTGATTAAATATGTATGTATGTATGTATGCATGTATGTACCTGTTAAAAATATACTTACACTGTGTTTTGTCCAATTTGGCATTTGAAAAAGATTCCTCCATTTCATTTAAAAAAAAAAAAAAAAAAAAAAAAAAGAATATTCCTTCTATTTCAATGCATTAGTACAATGATTGATTTTTTTAAAAATACAATACTAGAAAAGTCTATTAAAAACGATTTATGTATTATTACAATACATAATATTTATTATAAATTAAAGAAATGATACAAACAATTCTATTACCCACTATGTGAAGTATTCGTGTATAAAGATAATTGAAGATAGTTGCTCAGGATAGTAGAAATGCCCGTTTAATCGATCGTTCCTAATGAGATCTACAGAGCAAAAATAGCATTGTCTTTAAATACGGCAACCATTGTTGCATTTATGTCAACAAGTTTTTGTAGACAAATGTACAAAATTGTTTCTTTTGTAGCAAAATCAAATATTTATAACTCCTATCTATTCTAAATACTTATGTTTCTCTGTTTTTAAAGATTAGTGCAACAAATTTTGAATGATATCTGTGAGAGCTTCTTTTAAAGCATTTTCACTTGTTAATGGAACAATTGACTTGTCTGTTTCAAAATTCAAGATATCTGGTGAATTTTAGTCACACATAGATGAATTCTCAAGAATTTTACTCTTATCATTTAAATTCTATTAAACTTGTCATTTTACACACAGTAAAAATTTAGATATCAATAAAAATAAAGATAACAATGCTTAGAAGTGAAGGAACAATGCTTAGATGAAGAACATAGGTACTCTTTTGTTAATTAACTTTGAAACGGTATTAACGCAATGAAATAACATTAATGAAAATTATAATAATGAAAAATGCTAATATGAACAATTATCGTTCGGAACTCAGACAGAAAATCAAGTACTTATGTATATATGTATGTATTTATGTATGTATGTAAGTATGCATGTATGTACCTGTTAAAAATATACTTACACTGTGTTTTGTCCAACTTGGCATTTGAAAACGATTCCTCCATTTCCTTTAAAATGAATATTCCTTCTATTACAATGCGATAGTACAATGCTTGAACTTTAAAAATACAATACTAGAAAAGTCTATTACAAACGATTTATGTATTATTACAATACATAATATTTATTTTACCCACTACGTGAATCAAATTCACAATATTATTTGTAATTTAGCTTCTTTCCATTTTTAAAAGACTAATTATTTCAATAAAAATACATGTCAGTCAAAAAATACAATTGTTTTCTATTCACTTAAATTACACAGAAAATAATATTGTTTTTAATTAGAGAAGTTTATAGAATTAAATTATAAAAGTGCAGTTTTTTCTATTAAGATGCATGTTTGTTTATATTACTTGTAATATTGTGTATTTGACTCTTTATTTAACATGAAAGCCAATTTAACAATTTATAATACACTAATAAACTGAGAACAAAAAATATAAAATATTAAATATACAATATTTATAAAAATGTAATCGCAAAATATGAAAACAAATAAGTAGAATTATTAAAAGCACCATAGTAAATTCATTTATCAACATTTTTAAACTTGTAGTAGATAGCACTTCATGGTAATACAGTTTCTCAAATATTTTAGATTTATATTTTAGAAAAATGTTTCACAAAAGGGGCAAGGTATTTAATATAGTTTTTTCTTTCCACTTGACCTAAAACAATAAGAAAATCAAACACTTAAATAATTCATTTCATTTACTGCAATAGGATAGACAATGTTTCATTTCATTAAGTGGTTAACATACAAAGTTTATCTCAACGTATAGTTATTCGTGTGACTATCAAGTATGTTTGTCAATGATTGGTGCATTGTTTATGGTTAATGTAAACCGTTCAAATTAACATCGGCTTAGGCATTCATAAGATACATCGGTTTATGAACGCTCCTAGACCTATACCAAACCTCACAAGAACCATCCTAGGTTAAAAAAACTCTTTAAATTTAACTTCTGTTCAGCCGTTTAGGCATCCATAAGATCTGTTACAGGATGATATGTACGACTTATTTAATGTTATTTTAAAATGTCAAATTATATATTTCGGAACAGAATCGTATCTATATGCATAAGAAGAATAGAACATGATTATAAATAAGGTATGGGCCCTTTGTTAGAGAATAATCTATACGATTAAAATATCAACTTGCCAAAACTGTTACTTAGACAAAACATGCATTAAGCATGTCTAGATTCATCTCTGAAAAGCACTGTACATATAGGTTGCAGTGATTTAAAATATAGGTGATCTAAACTAAGCACAAAGTTAACATAAGCGGCATAAAATCTTTCTAAAAGAATAATTCTAAAAAATATTTATATTTGATTATAGAAAATATAATACTGTCGTCTTGTGTGACAATCTAAATTGAAGAGAAAGACCATTTAATCTTCCAAGGTCATCGTTATAAACTAAACTTAAAATATTTTGTAAACACATGTCTTGTGGTATATAACAAAATAAAATTGGTTTTACTTAGCTTTAAATATTATGCCATAGTTTAGACAAACATTTTTTTCAAATGAAATACTAAATTAGAACTTACCTGTGAGACAGTCGTAGCACTATAAAGGCAGGACTACGTAAATAACCGAGCAAGATCTTTGCCATCCACGGTTCGAATAAGGGTAGGAAATGGGTAGCAAGTCCGTATCGGGTTGAGTATTTCCTCAAGACAGGACACACAAGGTACGACTATTTTTGACATCATCAGGTCAATTTGGTTAAGGAATGGTTACCTCCGTATAGATCACCAACCCTTCCATTGACGTAGCATGAAACAACAAATAGCAACTAATTAATGCAGCTTATAAATATATTTTATATAAATTTAAACATTTGTTACAGATTTATTTTATAATGTCAATATGCAACATTAGAAATTGCTAATATTGTGTTTAACCTATGTAGACTATATATTTTTCAATGAAAACCTGTTAACTTTAGAATTTAAACTGACAAAATTAATGTAAATGAAAATACTTTGTAAATACAAAGTATTATTTTATTAATAGTTTATAATTATTGCTTGATAAATTGCTACTAGCTAAGAAATACTCTTAAATTGTCAAAACCTTTTTATCACATAATTGAAAAAACATTATTCCATGCAAATTGTTCGAAAAGGCCATAAGAATTATTTAATACTAATTTTCTTTATAAACAACAATCAATATAAAATATTTCTTTTATACACTAAGAATATGAACATGTAACACATAATATATTTTTCAGTTGGTAATAATTTCGTAAATTTTCGTTTATACCCTGTAATAACTACAAATTCGATTCATCAGTAAATCTTCTGGATCTGACTGTACCATCATTTAATAGTTTGAACTCTCTTTAAGTTTTTATATGCTTTACATTATTTTCTTTCAATTCCTTATAACACTTCATCAACTGTGTTGATATCACAGAAATTACTTTTAAATAGGTTAAGATTTTACATCATGTTTGGAGTATATATTATTTTAACTTTAATATAAGATTAATGTTTAACAGGAATGTCATGAGAGTCGGAATGTTGTGAATATTTTAGATTTATATTTTAGAAAAATGTTTCACAAAATGGGCAAGGTATTTAATATAGTTTTTTCTTTCCACTTGACCTAAAACAAGTGATAACATATAATTTCATAAAACAGCTGATTTAAATTGTAGGCCATGTTGTAGAACAGGTGTTTTAACACAATGGTTATGTTACTTTATTAATATTAATTGTAATTATTCAATAAAAAATTAATTAACATACAATATTTCTTTGTTGATCAAAGTGGAAATTTGTTTTTAAGCAGGTTTGTTTATATTACTTGTAATATTGTGTATTTGACTCTTTATTTAACATGAAAGCCAATTTAACAATTTATAATACACTAATAAACTGAGAACAAAAATATAAAATATTAAATATACAATATTTATAAAAATGTAATCGCAAAATATGAAAACAAATAAGTAGAATTATTAAAAGCACCATAGTAAATTCATTTATTCAACATTTTTAAACTTGTAGTAGATAGCACTTCATGGTAATACAGTTTCTCAAATATTTTAGATTTATATTTTAGAAAAATGTTTCACAAAAGGGGCAAGGTATTTAATATAGTTTTTTCTCCCCACTTGACCTAAAACAAATGATAACATATAATTTCATAAAACAGCTGATTTAAATTGTAGGCCATGTTGTAGAACAGATGTTTTAACACATTGGTTATGTTACTTTATTAATATTAATTGTGATTATTTAATAAAAAAAATTAATTAACATAAAATATTTCTTTGTTGACCTAAGTGGGAATTGGTTTTAAACATGTTTGTTTATATTACTTGTAATAATGTGTATTTAACTTATTAAGTATTTTATTAACGGTTGAAAATTTAAACAAGTTATATGTAACGATGGTATGAACTAATAGAAGGATTTGAAAGAGTTCAATAGGTAATCGAAAACTTTATCACTTAACTCAAAAAGCATTTGAGTGTTTGTATGGGAATAAAGTCATAGAGTAGATGCGGTAGTAATTAACGTATTAAAATTAATTGTAGTAGAAATTAATGTGTAAATACATAGTTAAGAATTACGACAAAGGGATTCTTTACATGTTTTTAAACTTACTTTGTATAGTATTTTGCATACGAAGAATAACACGAACATGTCTAGAATTAAGGTTGATATCCTCTGTTTTTGGGTTTATAATTTAAGATATTATAACATAGGCTACAGTAGCTCAAGAAGTGAATAAATAAAGTTATTTTGTGGTTATTAGTTAAAATATTGACAATAACAAAACCTTGACTTACCTCTAAGAAAGTCTAGCAAACAACTGAACCAACAATCAACTGCTATTGTGTTGAAGTAGGAAATTCCTAATTATATAGTAAAACTAGAATAAACAGTTTGAGCAATTTCAGTTTCGTTTTCTCTACTGAAACTAGAACAGTTTGAGATATTTCAATTCGTTTTCTCTGCCAAAGGCAAAAGTAACAATCACGACAAAAGTAATTTACGAAACAAGTCAGCATCTACGCATTTATTGACAAAAATAATCTAGAAACGAAGCGACAGTAAATCTGATAAACGACTTTGATTTTGTAAATGCTGTTATATAGACTAATGACAGATCACAGACAATTAACTAAAATGACTTGTAAATAAGATTATTTATTAAAAGTTCGGTATTGTTGATTTTTTTATTATGTTTTTTTTTTTAATGTTATGAATTTTAAAATTGTAAATTCACGTTGTATATTGGTAATAAAAACGAGCTCTGGGAAAAGAATTTCAGAAAGAAATGTAAAACGTTTAGAGCATGAATTAATTGTCTGTGATCTGTCATTAGCCTATGTAAAACCAATAATTAATTTACAGAGTATGGATAATGATAAGACTTGAGGCATTTGGATAAGGGAGGTACAGGGTTGAGTCAATGACCAGGAAGGTATCGGACTTGAGGCGTTTGGATAAGGGAGGTACAGAATCAGTATCTCTTGAATACAGTAATAACAAGACCTGAGGCGTTTGGGAGGCAGTGACAAGACCTGAGGCGTTTGGGAGGCAGTGACAAGACCTGAGGCGTTTGGGAGGTACCAGATTTTTTAAAGGGTTTCGAATACGGCGTCATCGGGTAAATTAATATAGGCTAAGGCACCACTCCACCACCCTCTGTCGGATACCTCTGGATTAGGAATTGCCACATACTTTATCAACAAAGAATCACGTATATTGTAATTGACTTTTCTTATATTCTATTTATAAAGTTTAATTTCTTTAATTAAAAAAATATAATACTATATATGCTAATTGAATGATTAAAACTTAATGACCATTTAATTTATACTTAGATGTAACATACTCCTGTACTATGTGTTTTACTTGCAAATAATGTCATTTATATTTTCGTGTTGAAATATCAGTGTTTATACACAGTGTATAACTTACTGTCTTTTAAACAAGAATATATTTCATATAACGAGCCAAACGTCTTGTTTTAGAAAAATAAAATAATAAAACTCCAATATTCTATTTATATTCATTTGATTTATAAGAATTATAAATAATAAAGAAAACAATTAAGCTTGGAAGTAAACAAGTTCATACAGTACTAGCATGTTGATTACGCCTAAAGACATTATTTCCTCAAGACGGGGCGCAGAAGGTACGAATACGACGATTTTTGACATCAGGTCAACTTGGACTTCAAACCCTTTCAACCCTTTTAACCCTTTCGTTTAACCCGTTCAACCCTTTCAGCCCTTTTAACACTTTTAACCCTTTCAACCCTTTCAACCCTTTTAACCCTTTCAACCCTTTTAACCCTTTCAACCCCTTCAACCCTTTTAACCCTTTCAACCCTTTTAATCCCTTTTAACTCTTTCAACCCTTTTAACCCTTTTAACCCTTTCAACCCTTTTAACCCTTTTAACCCTTTCAACCCTTTTAACCATTTCAACCCTTTTAACCCTTTTTAACCCTTTTTAACCCTTTTTAACCCTTTTAACCCTTTTAACAGTTTTAACAGTTTTAACCCTTTTTAACCCTTTTAAACCCTTTTAACCCTTTTAACCGTTTTAACCCTTTCAACCCTTTTAACCCTTTTAACCCTTTCAAGCGTTTCAACCCTTTTAACCCTTTTAACCCTTTTAACCCTTTTAACCCTTTCAACCCTTTTAACCATTTCAACCCTTTTAACCCTTTTAACCCTTTTTAACCCTTTTAAACCCTTTTAACCCTTTTAACCGTTTTAACCGTTTTAACCCTTTTAACCCTTTTAACCCTTTTAACCGTTTTAACCCTTTCAACCCTTTTAACCCTTTCAACCCTTTCAACCCCTTTAACCCTTTCAACCCTTTTAACCCTTTCAACCCTTTTAACCCCTTTAACCCTTTCAACCCTTTTGGCCCTTTTAACCCTTTCAACCCTTTCAACCCTTTTAACCCTTTCAACCCTTTCAACCCTTTCAACCCTTTTAACCCTTTCAACCCTTGAGAAAGGATCAATGACATCCTATCATGCAAGAAGACTAACGACAATACTGGTCATATAGCACAAATAAAAGCGTCTCTATTGTTTGGACAAGTTAGCCGAGAGGTTAGCGTTGATGGTTCTAAACACAAACATACGGGGTTCGAATACGACTCAGGTAAAAAGATTTTTTTCAGAATCGACGGCACCAGTCTTGAAAGGGTTAACTAAAAGGATTAAAAGGGTTAATGACGTAAGACCGCCTGAAGGCTAAAGGGTTGAAAGGGTTGAAAGGGTTAATAGGATTAAAAGGGTTAATGACGTAAGACCGCCTGAAGGCTAAAGGGTTGAAAGGGTTAATGACGTAAGACCGCCTGAAGGCTGGGTTTTCCCACGACTCAAGTGTCCCATCTCAACAAGCGCAATCTCTACTACCTGGCACTAGAAATAATAACTCAATTTTGACAGCAGTTTTTACACAGCGGCTCAGAAAATTCTAGACATATTGGCTGTACAAAGACATCTTACAAAGTGTAACTAGTCTTTCTATTTTTTGTTGCTGGACAAATTCTACATTGCTTAAAACAATTTATCTATACAAATAGAAAAATTTGTAAATTTCTGGAGGTTGCAGTTTTTTGAAATCATTTTCATCGTCTGATGCACTTCGTTGAGAGTCGGTATCATGGTCGAAAAAGTACCGAAGAGGAGTACTTTCGCTCATGATACCGAATTTCAGATCAACCATCCTTCTTATAGAAGAACCCTGACCTTTTGCTCAATTACTTCTTCACTCTGTTGCACAATTCCCCTATTCTCTTTGATGCCTTCTAAAAGTTGGTCATTAGATACAGCACCTGAATCACTGTCTTCTTCGGCTAATGATCAGGCACGATGACGGTAGTTAAAGGTTTAGCTTGGAATTTGTAGTTATTGGCATAATAGGTTTTCTGGATATATAAGCTGATAAAGATAAGTCGATGAAATGATGTGGGTCAACAAATTCTCTTTGTCGTTTATTCTAAGTTGTATGAAGGTTGAACAAATATAAGGTCTACTTATTTATATTTTTTTTAATTTACGGTTATAGTAGAATTTTTTTTATTTACGGATGGTTGAAAAGTCATTCCGCTGCCCCCGCTAACGATGTCATCCTTTTTAAAAGAACAAAAGAAAATAACACAAAAAGAGATGAAAATTAATTACCCGAATTAGATATCTAAATAGTCTAAGTAAAATTGGAAAGAAAATATATGACAATTAGGTAGACAAAATACATTTAAAAAAAAATTAAATAAAAAATTTAATTTTTATAAAATTATCAATTTGAGACAAACGGTTAACTTTTTAAGTTAAATCTTTCAAGCATACAGTCTTTAAAATTCTTAAAGCACATGGACAGGCTGCATTGAAACACTGCTTCAAGCTATAAAGATTAGTTTGACAGACATGACGTAAACAAACGTGCTAGAACTTCTATCGGAGTGCCGCCTGTTTATGTTTTCATATCACAAACATTTCTGTAAATAGTTGTAGCATAACTTCTGTCCAAGACAAGGTCGCGAACCCGACTCTTTCTGTAGGTAATGTTGCATAGTTGGAAACATGCCAATTTCGGGCGATTTATTGTCAATGGGATATATACCCCAAATCGCCCCTTGGTGATTCCTGACGAATCACCACCCCGTACATCCCCGACGAATTTTGATGAGAAAGGACTAGGACCTTCGAAAATCTTCGAATGCGCATTTTTGGGCAATATTTTAGATTCTGACAAGTTTTACCCCAATTCACCCACAGCGACACCCGCAGTCCCTTCCCGGATTGTGCATGGCCAACTTCGGTGCTAGGATTAGACTCAGCATTATTAAAAATCCCGAGTGATCATTTTATAACGATCTCTTAGCCTCTGATCTTTTTACCCCAATTCTCCCTTTGCTACTCCCGTAGAGCCCACACCCGTTCAGCCCTGGTGTCTTTCGATGACGGTATTGAATTCAGCATCCTCAAAAGCCCTAAGGCAGTTATTTATCTGAAAATTTCACCCCAAATTATCCCTTTGGTTCTTGTGTAGAACCATCGCAGTACATATCCGGCGACGTCATTCAATTCAGCCTCCTCAAAAACCCCCGAGTGGTAAACTTCAAGTAAATTTTTGACTCTTGACATTTTTACCCCAAAACATCCCTTTGGCACTCACGTAGAGTCACATACGTCCATCCCCGGTGACTTTCGAGGACGCCATTGAGTTCAGCACGCCCGTCTAGATGACGTCATTGAATTTAGCATCCTCAGAAACCCCCGAACGGCTTTTTCCCGCGATTCTTAGGCACCTGACATTTTGACCCTAATTCAAACCCTTTGGTGCATGGGTTTAGCCTCACCAGTACATCCCCGGAGACTTTCGATGACGGCATTGAATTCAGCATCCTCAAAAACCTCCGAGCGGATATTTTCCTGGGATATTTTGGCTTGCGACATTTTCACCCCAATTCACACCTTTGGTACTCGCGTGGAACCACACCAATGCATAGCCGGTGACGGCATTGAATTCCGCCTCATCATAATTCCCCGAGTTGTTATTTTCTAGTAATTTTTTGACTTTTGACATTTCTACCCCAAATCATCCCTTTGGCACTCACGTAGAGTATCATCTGCCCATCCCCGGTGACTTTCGATGGCGGAATTGAATTCAGCATCCTCAAAAACCCCCGAGTGGTTATGTTCCAGCGATTTTTTGTCTTTTGACTTTTTCACCTTAATTCACCCCTTTGGTACTCGCGTGGAACCACATCAGTGTATCCCCGGCGACTTTCGGTGACGACATTAAATTCCGCCTTACCAAAAACACCCGAGTGAATATTTTCAACTTATTTTTTGACTTTTGACTTTTTTACCCCAAATTATCCCTTTGGTACTTACGTAGAGTCACATCCGGTCCATCCTCGGTGACTCTAGATAACGCAATTGAATTTAGCATCCCCCAAAACCCCCCAACGGTAGTTATCCCGTGATACTTAGGCATCTGACATTTTTACCCTAATTCAACCCCTTTGGTACAAGGGTTTAGCCTCACAAGTACATCCCCGGAGACTTCCGATGACGGCATTGAATTCAGCATCTTCGAAAATCCCCGAACGGATATTTTTCAGCGATTTTTTGACATCTGACATTCTCACCCCAATTCATCCATTTGGTACTCTCGTGGAACCACACCAATGCATTCCTGGTGACATTCGGTGACGGCATTGAATTCCGCCTCATCAAAATTTCCCGAGTTGTTATTTTCTAGCAATTTTTTGACTTTTGACATTTCTACCCCAAATCTTCCCCTTGGCACTCACGTAGAGTATCATCTGTCCATCCCCGGTGACATTCGATGGCGGAATTGAATTCAGCATCCTCAAAAACCCCCGAGTGGTTATTTTTCAGAGATTTTTTAACTTTTGACTTTTTCACCCCAATTCACCCCTTTGGTACTCGCGTGGAACCACATCAGTGCATCCCCGGCGACTTTCGGTGACGACATTGAATTCAGCATCCTCGAAAACCCCCGAGCGGATATTTTTCAGCGATTTTCTGACTTCTGACATTCTCACCCCAATTCACCCTTTTGGTACTCTCGTGGAACCACACCAATGCATTCCCGGTGACATTCGGTGACGGCATTGAATTCCGCTTCATCAAAATTCCCCGAGTTGTTATTTTCTAGTAATTTTTTGACTTTTGACATTTCTACCCCAAATCATCCCTTTGGCACTCACGTAGAATATCATCTGTCCATCCCCGGTGACTTTCGATGGCGAAATTGAATTCAGCATCCTCAAAAGCCCCCCGAGTGGTTATGTTCCAGAGATTTTTTAACTTTTGACTTTTTCACCCCAATTCACCCCTTTGGTACTCGCGTAGAACCACATCAGTGCATCCCCGGCGACTTTCGGTGACGACATTGAATTCCGCCTTACCAAAAACCCCCGAGTGGTTATTTTCTAGTTATTTTATGACTTTTGACTTTTTTACCCCAAATCATCCCTTTGGTACTTACGTAGAGTTACATCCGGTTCATCCCCGGTGACTCTAGATGACGCCATTGAATTTAGCATCCTCAAAAATCCCCCGAACTGTCAATATCCCGAGATACTTAGGCATCTGACATTTTTACCCTAATTCAACCCCTTTGGTACATGGGTTTAGCCTCACCAGTACATCCCCGGAGACTTTTGATGACGACATTGAATTCAGCATACTCAAAAACCACCCGAGTGGTCACTTTCCAGCGATTCTTCGTCCAATTCAAATATATACATTACGTAGTACGATTGATATCTATGTGGATGCCAGCAATGTTGCCAAGTTTGTGGCTGCCATAATGTTAGGGAATGGTTGAAATATACAGTAAATTTATATACATGAAGCGACCATGCTGCCCCTGGCGGAAATGTTACAAACTTGTGATATACAAATCCCGTTCACTCTGCTATCAATACGAGTACCATTTGGTTATTACAAATTATTTTAAAAAAATTCAGAACGACCATAGAACTTCGAAATACAGGATAACTCCAATAAAACACTTCTTTTTACACTTATTGACATCATTTTTATTTCGATTATTGTCAAAGGGTGTTACATTATCATGGATTACTATGTGGCAGCCGTATACGGCTGCCACAAGTACCCGGCTGCCAGTTTGAATGTAAAATGACCAATGTATGGTCTCCGTATTGTTAGCAGGCTGTATATATATATATATATATATATATATATATATATATATATATATATATATATACATGCACGCCAACTAAATCAACTAAACAATTTACCAACATTTTAGGAGGAAAAGTGTATACAGCAGTCAAAAACCACTGTTAGAATTAAAGAACCATAATTGACATAAACAAGGATTTAAAAAAATATCTATGCATTAGAGGTTTATACAAAAGGAGGTGTATTTAAGATTATATAGCTATATTGCATTACAGCTGTATTTTATTGTAATAGATTATAGCGTTCTGTTATATTTTGTATAACATTTTTTGATGTTATTTCATTTATGCATATAAATAATTATATTATTAAAAACACACAATTTATCCTATTGTGCCGAGTATTATTTAGTTCTGTCATAACTAATGGTATTTTTTTTTATTTACAGCGACTGATCAACCATTAAAATGTTGCATCAACAATAACCGTAAGTTTTTTATATTTAGTAAATGTAGTCTATTTCATTAAATAGACCAAATAGCCGAGCAATTTGTTTTTATCTCATATATAGGTCAAAAACATATATAGGTCAAATCGAAATAATGAAGAGAAAGAACAAAAATACAATTAAATGCTTATAAATATCCATAAATATATGAATAAAATTTTGTAAATCATTTTGTTATTGATAAGCACCAATTCCCAAATATTGAAAATTGAAAACTCTAATCGAAACTAATAAAGGAATAAGAATGAACATATATGAACCATTAGAAATATATAAATACAGTAATAATAGAAAATAATAAATGAACAAATACAAATTTTCAATGTTTATAATGTTTTCAAAAAAACAAACTTGACAAATTGTAGACATTTAGCAATATTTCTAGTTCTCATTTAACATACGTTTTAAATCTCGCATTATTGTATTATTCATTCCTGATAATGTTGGTACTGTTTCTCAACGAAAAGCTTTGAATGAAATTTAATAAACTATTGTTGTGTGTGAATCATCTTAGTTCTTTTTGATATATATATATATATATATATATATATATATATAATACGTTTTCTTGTTTAATAATTTAAAACAACATAGGTTATTCAAATACAAGAATATTTATTAATTTATATCAAAAGCTTTTTGTTGGTAAACAGTACCAACATCATCAGGAATGATAATTACAATAATGTAAGCTATAGGCCTAAATTTGGCAATTTTTTATAAATTTAGCAACACTTCTATTTCTAATTAAACATATGTTTTAGGCCTATAGCTTACATTATTTTAATTTTCATTTCTGATGATGTTTGTACTATTTACCAACGAAAAGCTTTGGATATAGCCTAAATTAATAATTATTCTTGTATTTAAATAACCTATGTTGTTTTAAAATATATATGTGGTTAAAATAACGCCAGTTTTTTAACGGCTTATAAATTTTCGTGAATCGTTTGGCAACAATTTTTGACCTTGTTTCTATTTTTGGGAACATAACAATTGTTGACACAGATGTTTTTTTTTTGTTCTTGGTGTCTGCGTCCATGGAGACGTTTACTTGTGCCAAACGAGTGTTAATCGTTAAAACGTTTATCAGAGTGCAGAGAGTTATGCCTCTACCTTCAAGTGCCTTCGTGATACTATAGGACGTAATGATGCAAGGAATGAATCAACAGTTCGCCGTCTCACGAAACAGTTTTTTGAGTCGGGTCCAACCGTCGACCTTAAAAACCCTAGCGAAATCGTTCCGGCAGAACGGAACAAAACAGTAGGCTCGTGACAGTGTGGCTGTTAGCCGAGCGAAATCAATACTCTCAACAATTGGGTTGAAGATGTTCTTCTGTATGGCGAATACGTCGGTACGATCTCCTTTATCACCCCTATATAATTCATTTGGCGCCACATTTGAAAGTGGTATATCACTAGCAGAAGGCAGTTTGTTGACTGGGTATTAAGTATATGGCAGGAGGATGGCAGCCTCTGCAGTGATGAAGTGCACTTTCACTTAAATAGATATTTAACAACCAGAACTCCTGTATGGTCAGACAACCCTCACATAATTAAAAAAAGGGAAATGTATGCACAGTGATCGACAGTTTAGTGAGGAAATTGTTCGGGTTGAGTCATCAGGCCTTATTTTATTTGTAGATCAGGTAGACATGCCAATTTTGTTTTGGTTAAACTATGTAAGAATTTACTTCTAAATGTTTTCTTCAGTACCTCTTTTAATTGAATAATTTGTGGAATTCAATTAAAAAATTGATAGATTTAATGTCTTCTTCCTATCCAAGTTTTAAGTGGTTTTCAGCAACATATATTGTTACAATAAAAATATTGAAAAGAACCCCAATACCACAAAAATAATCAAAAATAACAAATAAAACAAGTTACTTAAGATTAAACCCTTTTGTACATTTCGATGACCATGTCATCATCATCAGAGGGTCTTGTTACAAAACACAATCTAGCACACAAGAAGTTACAAACTAGAATGATACCAGTCGTTCTCCGCGGTCGCTATATATAGGCGTGAGGTAAGCTCCGCCCCCTCTCCGCCCTCGACCGACAAATAACGATCGGCCATCAGGAACCAAATAGGTTAAGTCAAAAAGTACATTATAATAATACATATGTAATAAAAACTACAGCAATAACAATTAATAAACTAAAAGTAATTAGATTAAAACATCGTAATTTGAAGAAAGCTATTTAAGTAAAGTATATAATGGTGAGTAAGGAATAGGTCCTTTATCTGCATTCATTAATTTACAATTTGATTTGACTAAACACACTTTAAAACACACTAAACACACACTATAAAAACACTTTCATAACTATTAAGTAACTTTTTTGAGTTTATACATTTAGCTAAAATAACATTTTTATCTAAATCATGCTGATTACTAAGGACATGTTCCGCTACACTTGATTTTTCAGGTCTATCATATTTAATATGGGCAAGATGTTCTTTATATCTAGTTACAATTTTTCTTTTTGTTTGACCTATATACATCTAGTTACAAGTACTACAAATTATCTTATAAACACCTGATTTTTCCAACATTGGAATTTTATCTTTCGGGTTACATAATAAATGCTTGAGTTTATTTTGAGTTTTATAGGCTATCTTAACATTTACCTTTTTAAAAATAGAGTCTAACCCTTTTGTTAAAATATTATCGAAAGGTAAACTAATAAAATTACATTTTTTATCTTCTTTTTGAAGAGTGGTAGTTGTGTTCAAAACATATTTTAATCTTTGTTTTCTAACAATATTATCTATAATTTTGGTATCAAAATCGTTATATCTAGCCACTCCTTTGATATAATTAATTTCCTTATAAAACCGTCTAGGACTTGTTATACACATAAAATAGCAGCATTTAACAGTTTGGTTAACAGAGCTATCAATGTACCACTTAGTCATTTAAAAAAAACATCTAAGTATTAGAGGTTTATGTAAAAAGTGGTGTATTTAAGGTTATATAGCTATATTGCATTACAACTGTATTTTAATGTGATAGATTATAGCGTTCTGTTATTTTTTGTATAAAGTTTTATGAGGTTATTTCATTTATGCATGTAAATATTTATATTAATAAAAACACACAATTTATCCTATTGTGTAGAGTATTATTTAGTTCTGTCATAACTAATAGCGTTTTTTTTTTACTTACAGCGACCGATCATCCATTAAAATGTTGCTTCAACGACAACCGTAAGTTTTTTATATTTAGTAAATGTAATGTTTCTATAAATAGACCATATAACAATTTAATTTTTATCATTCTCATCAGCTGTAAAGCCAGAGTTGTAATGAAATATTCAAAATAATTTAATGATTCACTGAGGGCTTGATATAAACAATATCACTAAATTATTAAAAAATGCAACTATCAAAATTTCATACTAAACTAATAATAAAATAATAAGCATATTAAATAACAATAAAAAAACAAATAATATGCATAAAAAGGTGTTGTTTATAAACTAAAATGTGAAATACAGTTAAATGCTTATAAATATCCATAACTATATGAATACAATTTTACAAATCATTTTACAATTGATAAGCACCAATTTCCAAATATTGAAAATTGGAAACTATAATCGAAACTAGAAAGGATTAAGAATGAACATATATGAACCATTAGAAATATATAAATATAGTAATAATTACAAAATAATAAATGAACAAATACAGATTTTCAATGTTTATATTATGTTTTCAATGTTCAAAAAAACAAACCTGACAAATTGAATACATTTAGCAATATTTCTATTTCTCATTTAACATACGTTTTAAATCTTGCAGTATTGTATTATTCATTCCTGATAATTTTGGTACTGTTTCACAACGAAAAGCTTTGAATGAAATTTAATAAACTATTGTTGTATTTGATTAAGCTTAGTTGTTTTTGATATATATAGTAACGGAAGTTATTTTAGACAATAATTCCAGAGGAATTAAGGCCGATGTTTAATATTGCAGTATTTGTTACATAATAATATGATTGACCTGCAATATTCAAAATTTATTTGAAATATAAGGGTGATGTGTTCGTTAAATAATTTAAGGCACAAATGTTAACTTAAAAAAATCAAACTTTAATTTATCAAAAGAAAAATATGTATCAAAATTACAAACAAATTACATTTAAGAAATATTACGCTACTTACAGACTTTACAACTTTTACAGATTTAATTTTTATCTGAGCTTTATATACTACAAATCTATGGCAGAATTACTGACGTCTTTTCGAGATTGTTTTGCGTATTCAACATACATTTAAATTTATACTTTCGACTTGAAAAATTACATGATACAAAAGAATTTAGAAAAAGAAACAAAGCATCCTCATGCCATGTACGTTTAAATATTTTTTTGTTTTTAAATTTTGAACGGTTAATGTTTAAAAGTTAAATATTTCAATTTTGGTCACAAAACTCCTTAATTTTAGAACTTTGCTGTGTTGTTACAAACTGGCGTAGCCATGACATGGTTCTCGTTCTTAGATCCCCGAATTCTGCATTTTGTATTGGCTCGCTCGTAATTCGGAATCTGGTCCCGGCGTTGAACCGTAACGCAGCATTTCTTCTATTAAACAAAAATTAAATATAATAAACTGTTACATGTTTTTAAAAATAAAAAAAGCTTTCCCTCGCTCTCCAATCTTAATGTGCGAGCATTCCATCACATGGTTCAAAATGGAAAAAGACGTAGCCGCATCTTACTTTCCGCGTACACGTTGTGCATATATTACAGTTCCAAGATTACAACCAAGAGGTCAGGCTCGCTCATAGATTTAAATTTACAATTCACAATTTTTTTTCTACATTTTGTAATTAATTCATGTTTGCTTTCTGAATCTTATTTTAATATGTAACACCATATAAAATGTGTTACAGTGTATATATATATATATATCGCAGTATGTTTTCTTGTGTATTAATAAAGAACAAAAGTCTAAATACAAATACAAGAATTATAATTGAATTTACAATTACAAGAATTATAATTCGTGTATTTGTATTTAGACTTTTGTTCTTTATATATATATATATATATATATATATATATATATATATATATATATATATATATATATATATATATATATAAAGTGGTTAAAATAACACTGTTTTTCAAACGGCTTGTAAATTTTTGTGTATCGTTTGGCAACAATGTTTGACCTCGTTCCTCTTTTTGGGAACATTCCGATTGTTGACACAGATCTTTTTTTTGTTTGTTCTTGATGTCTGTGTTCAACCATGGAGACGTTTACTAGTGCCCAACAAGTTTTATTCGTTAAAACGTTTATTAGAGTGCAGAGAGTTATGCGACTACTTTCAAGTGCCTTCGTGGTACTATAGGACATAATGATGCACCGAATGAATCAACAGTTCGCACTCTCACGAAACAGTTCTTTGAGTCGGGTTCAACCGTCGACCTTAAAAACCCTAGACGACGTCATTCTGGCAGAACTAAACAGAACAGTTGGCTCGTGACAGTGTGGCTGTTAGCCGAGCGATATCATTACGTTACTCTCAACAATTGGGTTGAAGAGGTCCTTCTGTATGGTGAATACTTCGGTATGATCACCCTTATCACCTCTATATAATTCAGTTGGCGCCACATTTGAAAGTGGTATATCACTAGCAAAATGCAGTTTGTTGACTGGGTATTGAGTATATGGCAGGAGGATGACCGCCTCTGCAGTGATGAAGTTCAATTTCACTTAAATGGATTTTTTAACAACCAGAACTGCTGTATGGTCAGACAACTCTCACATAATTAAAAAAGGGAAATGTATGCACAGCGTAAATTTAGTGCGGCTATTGTTCGGGTTGAGTCATCGGGCTTTATTTTATTTGTAGATCAGGTAGACATGCCGTTATAGTAAATAGAGGCAGAGAGATATGTAGATGATATTTCAGGAGAATATGTTATTATTTCTTTGCCTTACCTAACCTTTCCATTACTACATGTTATTGCTCGTTTCGAAACTGACCTAATGGGAAAGCCAACTAGGTTATCTAACAATCAATTTATTGTTTTTTCCTTAATTAATTTTTTTATTCCAAATATCCATATTTTACTCGGACGAGTTTTAAAATTTATTTGTTCATATTCATATTCTAAGAACAAAACAGACCTAGTGAGTAGGTCATGCAGGTTTTCTAACAATCAATTAAATGTTATTTTTAGTCATTTCATGATTCTTTAAAACATTTATATTGTACTCGGATGTGTTTCAAATATTATTTTTCTTATATTCATAATATATCTATTCGTTATATGTGTGTTAGTTTCGATAGGCATTTCCAAAATATACCCATTGGGTTTTGATGTGCTTTTATTTACAACCCAAATGTAGTGAATCACATTCTTCAATTTTCCGTTAAGAATCACATGAGTAGGATTATTGATACCATTTAAAAAATAAGTTATAAAGATTTGTGCTTACGCTTTTCTAATATAATTATAATTTGCTTCTGTTTTCATTCGTCAATTCTCTACAGCCGTTAAATGTTCACTTACCGGTCATTGCTTTATTTTTGGCAATGTTGTCTAGAAGCTTCCGTGGAATATTAGAAATAATTGTATGTCGCAAATTCTGTATATTATTTAAAATCAAGCTTTAACCATGCACAATCTCATGTGTCAATTTAGATATTGAAAGCAAGGAGAATTTTTAAAATAATTTGAAGCAAAACTACAGTAAGCTACTGCTCCAGCTACTACAGACAGAAAATAATGCAGTTAATATTTTATTACTAAAATTAGTATAACTCCAGCATTAAAGTTTCTAATGTCAAGCTGCCATTGTACTTCTTGAACTAATATCGTAACCTACCCGAGTGGCAAACATTTCCAGTTAAATTAACTACATGATGCTTTTTTAAATCCCAATTTTTGTTTTGTCAGTGACAGGTTTTTGTTATGTATCTAAGTGGGTTTTAGATGTCCAAGTAAAATGTTTATTGTCATAAAGGTTAACATGTGAAGTCGATATAAATAATAATGAACCATTTCAAGTATCATGATGAAGCTTTCGAACCCAGATTATGAGTTTTCTCATTAATAAACCTTTATAGAAATGGCTAGAAGATAGAAAAATATATGGTTAGACGTTGTTGCCTCAATATTGTGTTGTAAAAGAAATAGAAATAACAATCTTTTAATTTATAACAATAGAAATAAAAACGACGTCTATATTACTTTACGCATTCAGTTTTTAGACGTAGTTTAGGAATATTTTAAACATATCATTAAAACCATTGAAGATATATAAAATCAATCTTCAAAAGTAACTATAATTTTATGTAGAACAAAGGAATTACAGTTTTGATTCTGAAGTGGACAGAAATACTGATTGAACCCGGACAGGACACATATACGTGGACAAGTCATATCCGGTCAGTGTCACGTTGAAGTCTTTACTTCCTTATAAAAAGGTTTCGTCTTGTTCTTGTAACCGCCGGTAATTTGAAAGTGGTGTGGGCTTTAATTTATATATTAAACTTAGCTACCTTTATCCAATGCTATTTATTCTTGTCATTTAATGTGATACATTAAAGCACTCTTTTTCTTTTAAGATTTGTAATACAATTTTTTTTTTATATGTATATAATTTTAATCTTCAATACACACATTTTCTAGCATTCTAATGGGTATTATTTCTTTTTGTCAATACTAATGTCAGTTTTCCTTGTTTATAGGTGATTATGAGGAAAGAAGTACGACAACAGCCCGAAGTACAACATTAACAGCCCGTAAGTTTATTATCTTTATTAAATGTAATATATTCAATGAAAAAAAACAAATATTCCAGCAAGTTATTTTTATCTATCTCATCAACTAATAAAAACAGTATCGCAATGAAGTCTTAAAAAACTAATTTTTACCCACTATAGGCATGATTTCATTTGTGTTCCGGACATAATATTACGTACAGACTACGCCACTACTACAGGGGCTGTAGGTGCATTAACCCCAATGTAAAACCTCTCGTATCTCCCTATAACAGGACAGAGCCTTACCTAAAATTGAACCACTCAGTAATATTGCCCAAGAAGGAGCACTTTAATAACACGCATCGTATGCATAGATGATATTTCAGGAGATAATGATATGTTATTATTTCTTTGCCTTACCTAACCTTTCCGTTACTACATGTTATTGCTCTTAACGAAACTGACCTAATGGGAAAGCCAACTAGGTTATCTAACAATCAATTTTTTATTTTTTCCTCATTAATTATTTCCTTTCAAATATGCATATCTTACTTGATCATGTTATAATGAAATGAAATAATTGTATGTCATAACCACTGTGTATCATTTAAAATCAGGTTGTAACCTGGGACACTCTCGTGATGTAATTTAGATATTTTCTGTGAGTGTATATTATGTAAAGATAATTTCATAATTTATTATTCGTAAAAATAGTTTGACGTTTTTACTACAGTAAGCTGATACTTAGCCTACAACAGTAAAAAACTATAATGCAGTTAGAATTCTATTAGTGAAATTAATCCTTAAAGAAGATGTTATTTTACTTCAGCACTAAAGTTCCAGATGTCAAACTGTCATTGTACTTTTTGAACTATTATCGTGCCCAGTAATCATTCCCATTTACCCAGTTAAAATAAAAGCATTATGTAATTTATTAATTCCTAATTTTGGTATGCTGCCGACAGGTTTTTGTCATGTATATAAAACTTAACACATGTTCACACAAAACGTTTATTGTAATAATGGTTACAATGTGAGGTCGATATAATTAAATAATCATATCAAATCTAATGAGGAAGCTTACGAACCAATCTGTGAGTTTTAATTAATGTTAAACGGTTTTAGAAGATGGCTAGAGAATCTAAAAATTAGTAAATTTTCTCTCTGTATTATTCATTAAAAACAATTTATAGTATTACAAATATAAAACTCTAACTATATTATTTTACACATTTGATTTCATAGGTGTGAATTAATAATATTTTAAACAAATAATTCAGTATTACCTGTTGAGGAAAAATATAATGAAATTTAAAAGGTGCTTGGACAGGACAAGATAACATATTTTTTGTTATCTTCATAAAGTGAATCTGTTATTTCATTTTATATCTAGAAATCTTCGTGATAATTTCTATAATCTTTGTGGTTATATATATAAATATCAATCAACTAAATCAGCTAAACAATTTACCAACATTTTAGGTGGAAAAGTGTATTCAGCAGTCAAAAACCACTGATAGAATTAACGAAACATATTTGACATAAACAAGGATATAAAGAAAATATCTATGCATTTGAAGTTTATAGAAAAGATGGTAAATTTAAGAATGGTGTAACTATATTGCATTACAGCTATATTTTAATGTGATACTTTACAGCGCTTTTATTTTTTATAAAGGTTTATGAGGTTATTTTATTTATGCATGTATATAGTTATATTATTCAAAACACACATTTTATCGCATTGTGCCGTATTATTTAAATTTGTCATCAATAATGTCGTTTTTGTGTACTTACAGATACTATTACTCAACGATTTGATGCAACAGAAACCAGTAAGTTTTTTATATTTGGTATAAGTAATGTTTTATAAAATAGACCAAATAGCTGAGCAATTTCACTTTTATATCTATCCTCAGCTGTAAAATCAATATTGTATTGAAATATTGAATATAAATTTATAATACACTGAGGGCATTAAATTAAAAAAATATCACCACATTATATCTCTAAAGTATTGATAAAATAATTAAAATAATGGGTAACAATAATAAAATTAATAATATCGATGAAAAAGGTGGTGTTTATAAAGTAGAATGTGAAAGCTGTATTAAAACTTATATCGGTACAATTAAGACAAATTGAGAAAAAAGATATTAAGAGCAAATAAATGATTATAAATATCTAGAAATATTTAATCTATACATATATTATAAAATGACTGGGTTCCATCAGAATCAGAACTGAGATTCTTCATGTTCAAAGTCTAGCGTGCCTAGGTACTGCGCCAACTTTCCAACTCCTAGATATATATCTCAAATATGTATATCAATCTCCTCCACCTCCATCTGGTTTTCCGCGAAACCTCCATTGTACATCCCTTAAACCGTTGCCGTGTTTCCCACACAATATCATAAAAAGAGCTCTAGGGTAACCAAAGTGCAATTTATTTTTGTTACCCAACTTATAGTGTTTCTTTTATTTGAATAATTTGTGGAATACAGGGTTTACGGGGAATTACGTTTTTTTCAGCAAAATATTTTACGATATCTTCATAAAATTAATCTGTTAATTCATGTTATACCTAGAAATCTGGGTGGTAATTTCTATAATGTTTGTGGTTATACACACACACACACACACGCATATATATATATATATATATATATATATATATATATATATATATTAAAACAACATAGGTTATTCAAATACAAGAATATTTATTATTTTAAATCCAAAGCATTTCGTTGGCAAACAGTACCAACATCATCAGGAATGAAAATTACAATAATGTAATTTTCATTCCTGATGATGTTGGTACTGTTTGCCAAGAAAAGCTTTGGATATAAAATAATAAATATTCTTGTATTTGAATAACCTGTGTTGTTTTAAAAAATATATATATATATATATATATATATATATATATATATATATATATATATATACACATACCAACTAAATCAACTAAACAATTTACCAACATTTTAGGAGGAAAAGAGCATTCAGTAGTCAAAAACCACTGATACAATTAAGGAAACATAATTGACATCAAAAAGGATTTAAAAAAAAACATCTATGCATTAGATTTTTATACAAAAGCTGGTGTATTTAAGAACGGAGTATCTATATTGCATTAGAGCTATATATTAATATGATACTTTTTAGCGTTCTGTTTTATTTTATAAAATTTTATGAGGTTATTTTATTTATGCATGTATATAATTGTATTATTCAAAACACACAATTTATCCTATTGTGTAGAGTATTATTTAATTTTGTCATAACTAATGAGTTTTTTTTTATTTACAGCGACGACTGAACTAACAATTGACAGTGTAAATCGTAAGTTGTATATATATTTAGTAAATGTAATGTTTCAATAAATAGACCAAATAGCCGACAAATTTTACTTCTCGCATCAGCTGTAAAACCAATATTATAATGAAATATTTAATATAAATTGATAATACACCTAGAGTATGAAATAAAAAAATATCCCCACATTATATCACAAAACTAATAATAAGATAATAAACATAATGGATAAAAATAATAAAAGAAATTATATAGATGAGAAAGGTGGCGTTTATAAACTGCGAAACTGCAAAAAATGCGAAATATGTAATAAAACTTATATAAGTCAAATTAGGAAAAATTGAAAAGAAAGATATAAAAAACAATAAAATTATTATAAATAATAAGAAACGCATAAATACCATAATAATAGCTCGCATAAATACCAAGTAAGATTCTTGTTTAAGTACATAAGTGAAAGTGATAAGTGTATACAAGAAAACAGTGTTGCATAACTACAAAAAATAATAATAAATATATATATATATATATATATATATATATATATATATATTAAATATGGTGATATGTTTTCTTGTATATATAGTTAATAAACTAAAAATATTTCAAAAACAAGAATACTTTTAATGAATATATTTATTCAAAGCTTTTCGCCGATAAAATAGTATCAGCATCTTCAGGAAAATAATTATCTAATAAAATAATTTATTTTCCTGAAGATGCTGATACTATTTTATCGGCGAAAAGCTTTGAATAAATATATTCATTAAAAGTATTCTTGTTTTTGAAATATTTTTAATTTAATAAATATATATATATATATATATATATATATATATATATATATATATATATATGTATGTATGTATGTATGTATAAAAACTTGGCTATATATGCATTAATCAATTATTCCATTTTTAATTTAAAATATGTTTTATATCTTGCATTTTTGTATTATTCATTCCTATTGGTGTGGGTAGTTTTTATCAACGAAAAGCTTCGGATAAAATTTATTAAATTATTGTTGTATTTGAATAGCCTTAGTTGCTATATATATATATATATATATATATATATATATATATATCTATATATATATATATATATATATATATAAACGCACTAAAAACCTTCAATTTTCTCTTCACAAGCACATGAGTTGGATTATTTATAAATTAAAATTTACAAATTACTGAGATTTTTTACTTCGCTGTTTCAAATACTGCTATAATTAAAATTGGTCTTTCTTACGTCAATCGTCTAGAATTTTCAGGTGTTCACTTTTTATTCATTGATTTATTTTATGCAATTTTGTCTGGAAGCTTCCGTGAAACATTAGAAATAATTGTAAGACAACCACACTGTATCATTTATAATCAGGCGTTAATCCTGGACACTCTCGTGAAACAATGTAGATATTCTGTGAGAGTAAATTATGTAAAAATAATTTTAGGTTTTTACTACAGTAAGCTGATATTTAACCTACAACAGAAATAAACAATAATGGAGTTAGAATTTTATTGCTAAAATTATTTTTAATGAAGATGTCATTTCACTCCAGCATTAAATTTCCTGATGTCAACCCGTCATTGTACTTATTAAACTAATATCGTAACCATCAAACATTCTCATTTACCCAGTTAAAATAACAACATTATGTGTTTTTTAAATTCCGAATAACTGGTATGTCGACGACAGGTTATTTCCATGTATATAAGGCTTTATACATGCTCACACAAATCGTTTATTTTAATAATGGTTACAATAAGAGGTCGATATAATTTAATAATCATATCAAGTCTAATGAGGAAGCTTACGAACCAATCTGTGAGTATTACTTAATATAAAACTGTTTTAGAAGATAGCTAGAGAATCTAAAAATTAGTAAATTTTCTCTCTGTATTATTCATTAAAAACAGTTTATAGTATTACAAATAAAAGCTCTAACTATATTATTTTACTCATTTGTTTTCTTAGGTGTGAATTAATAATATTTTAAAAAAATAATTCAGGATTACATGTTGCGGAAAAATATAATCAAATTTAAAAGTAACTTGGACAGGTCACATCTGGTGGTCTGGTTGCAGTATTTACTTTCTTATAAAAAAATTAATCATGACCAGACATAAAAAGATATTCGTAAAAGCCTTTAAATTCTCTAGTCAAAATTTAGCGTAATATTTAAAATAAAATTACCAAAACCATTTATAAATGTTTCACTATGTATAAAGCTGCATATGAAGGTTAAATATATAGTAACGCAGAATTGAAGATCCATAAGAGGGTAGGATTTATATACCATGTTTGAAGGCTACTAAGATACCAATATCTCTTTCATTTCATTTGCGAATACAGTATCAAAGTATAACTTCAATTAAAATTTTTCTATTTATTTTGATTTACTAGGCTAGCGATTAATTTTAATTTCCCAAGTCAGTCTCGCTAAGCTACGTTTCAGATAGTTGTGGGGTTTCAGGGAGTTGTGACGTATCGGCCATGACAACAATGATAAATGTTAAACGTGTTTTGTAGATATAGAGATGCATTTGTTAAAAAAAAAACAAAATCGACTAGACAATTTACCAATATTTTAGAAGGAAAAGTGTATACGGCAGTCAAAAACCACTGATAGAATTAAGGAAACATAATTCACATAAACAAGGATTAAAAAGAGAAAACATCTATGCATTAGAGATTTATACAAAAGGTGGTGTATTTAAGATTATATAGCTATATTGCATTACAGATATATTTTAATGTGATAGATTATTGCGTTCTGTTCTTTTTGGTATAAAGTTGTATGACGTTTTTCATTTATGCATGTATATAATATGTTATTCAAAACACAGAATTTATCACATTGTGTCAAGTATCATTTAATTTTGTCAAAACTAATGCCTTTTTTTACAGGGTTGATTGATCTTCCACCAGTAATATCAATATTACCATGTTGCATCAACAATATCTCGTAAGTTTTTTATATTTAGTAAATGTCTTGTTTCAATAAATAGACCAAATAGTCGAGCAATTTAGTTTTTATCTCTCTTATCATCTGTAAAACCAGTATTGTAATAAATTATAAGAAGTAGTTTTATGATACACTGAGGGCACGAAATAAAACAATATTACTCAATTATTAATAAATGCAACTATCATCAATTTCATACAAAACTAATAATAAAATAATAAGCATATTAAATAACAATAATAAAACAAATAATATGTATGATATGGGTGGTGTTTATAAACTAGAATGTGAACGCTGTAATAAAAACATATATTGTTCAAATCAAGAAAAAATGAAAAGAAAGCTATAAAGAACATTTAAATGCTTATAAATATACAGAAATATATAATTAAAACTTTGCAAATAATTTTATTATTGAAAAGCCCCAACTTCCAAATATTGAAAATATGAAACTTATAATGGAAACTAATAAAGGATTAGGAATGAACATACATACAAAGCTTTAAAAATATATAAATACAGTAATAATAACAAAATAATAAATGAACAAATAAAAAATACATTCCAAATTTGATACTATTTTTAATGTTTATAATGTTAGCAACAAATTAAACTTGACAACTTGTATACATATACCAATACTTCTATTTCAAATTAAACATAAGTTGGATATCTCGCATTATTGTGTTATTCATTTCTGATAATGTTGGTACTAATTCTCAACGGAAAGCTTTGAATGAAATTTAATCAATTATTGTTGTATTTAAATATCTTTAATTGTTTTTGATATATATATATATATAAACGGTTTGTAGAGTTGTGTTTATCGGTTGGCAACAGTGTTTGACCTCGTTTCTATTTTTGGGAATATTCCGATTGTTGAAACAGATTTTTTGTTTGTTCTTGATATCTGTGTCTAACGATGGGGAAGTTTACTTGTGCCCAACGAATACCATTCGTTATAACGTTTATCAGAGTGCAGAGAGTTATGCGGCTACTTTCAGGTGCCGTCGTGGTATTCTAGGAGGTAATGATGCATCGAATGAATCAACAGTTCCGCAGTCTCACGAAACAGTTCTTTGAGTTGGGTACAACGATCTATCTTAATATTCCTGGACGACGTTGTTCTGGCATCACTGAGCAGAACAGTTGTTAGCCGAGCGAAATCAATACGTTGCCACACTCATCAATTTAGTTGAAGATGTTCTCATTGTATGGTGAATACTTCGGTATGATCTCCTTTATCACCCCTAATAAATTCAGTTGACGCCCCATATTAAAGTTTTATATCACCAGCAAGCCGGAGGAGGCGGTCAGGAGGTTGCGAGCACCGCAATAAAATCATCAATAGTCATGAAGTAAACTTTCACCTAAATGGATTTTTTAACAATCAGAACTGTTATATAATTCATAAAACCCTCACATGATTAAAGAAAAGGAAATGTATGCACAGCGAGTAACAGTAAATGGAGACAGATACTCACCGGTGGTGACGGAGTTTTTGTGGCCTCTTTTGGACGGAATCGACATTGACGAATGTTAGTTTCAGCAGGATGGCATCACTTGCCACGCTGCCCGCGAAACAATTGTGTTGCTCCGTGATCGTTTCCAGGATCGCGTCATTTCTCGTAATTCCGATTATCAATGACCACTAAGGTCATGTGACTTACATCTCTGCGGTCATTGGTGTATGGTTATAAACCACGAAACATCAATGAATTGAACGAGAGAATTCGACGGTTTATCAGATGAAAGTGGAAACTGTCGTGCACTTATAGTGAATTCCATGGACAGAGTTGTTGCGTGCCGTAGCAGTAACGGAGGACGCAAGCATCACATAATTTTGTCATAAATGATATAGGGAGGTTAGATAGAAATGTTGATGTGTATAATTTTAGTTTTTCATTAAAATGAATCTTTTAACATCATCCTTTAGGACCGGCGCTCAATGCGAAACTCGTTTATGTATAAAATATAAGAACTAAAAAGTGCACCAACGTTTTAGGAGGAAAAATGTATTCAGCTGTCACATATCACTGATAGATTTATGGGAACATGATTTACAAAACAAAGAGTTGAAAAAAACATTTTTACAATAGAAGAGTACAGCAAAGGTGGTACACTTAAGAATGGTGTAGCTATATTTCATTATAGATATATTTGGATGTGATACTTTATAGCTCTCTTTTTTCCTTTTTAAAAGATTGTGAGGTAATTTTATTATTATATGAATGTTTGTCTATAGGACAGATGTTTGTCTAGGATTAACCTGGTCTATAATATTGCCTGTTAAGAAGCTCTTTGTTACCACGTATCGTATGTTTATATGATGTTTCAGGAGATATAATTATGTTATTATTTCTTTGCAGTTACTACATGATCTTGCCCGTAACGAAACTGGCCTGGTGGGAAGGCCAGGCAGGTTTTATAACAACCAATTTATTGATATTTCTTAATTCGTTCCAAACACCCATATCTTATTTAAATATTATTTATAGTCATATTATACCACATTTATAGACATTTCCCAATTATACCCTTTGAGTTTCATTTGATTATATTCGCAACCCAAATGTAGTGAATAACATTTTTCAATTTTCCGTTAGGAATCACTTGAGTAGGATTATTGATACCATTTAAAAATTAAGTAAGGAAATTTGTGCTTAGGCTGTTCTAATATATTTATAATTTAATTATAATTCCAGACATTTCATTTATGCATCAATATGACAGCCAGAATATATTTTCGTTCAATACAATAGCAATATCGCAGCCAGTGTGTATATTATTCCCAAGCCACTGACAATACGAGAACCAACAGTGTTGCCACTATGACGAGACTGTCTGACTAGTCACATGTTTAGACTATAACACACTGGATGAGTGTAATCTCGGCGAAAACATAAACATTAGAATGTCCCTTCTTGCCTTCAGCAGGCGATTTCTCTACACAACAGACATAAGTCCTGGTTCTTGGTTGCCACAATCGTGTGCAACTGACAAACGCTAGTGGGGATGCGCGGGTATGGCTCTACAGGAGTGGCGAAAGGATGAAATGGAGTAACAATATCAGAAGCAAAAAAGAAAAAAAGTAAATAATTATTTGGAGTGTTTTAAAGGGTGCTGATTCCTATGCCATCATTGAGAGCCAAGGGTAATTAAATCAACTAGAATCAAATTGGTGAAATTTGGGTAAAAATGTAAGATGCTCAATGGGAGAAGCAAAGAGTTGAATTTGGAGTAAATATGTCAGAAGGCAAAAATAAGCTGGAATATGAACACTTTTGGTGTTTTTAAAGGTTCTGGACCAATGCACTCCTCAAAAGTCAACAGGGATGCACAAGTTTACCTCTACAGGATTATCAAAAGGCTGAATTGGGCTAAAAATGTCAGAAAGGAAAGAAAACCTAGAAAATTGCCCCTCGGAGAGTTTTAAGGGTGTAAATCTTATACCGTTATCGAACGTCAGTGGGGATACACAGGTGATGTTCTATGGGAGTAGCAAAATGTGAAGATGGGTAAAAATGTCAGAAGGCAAAATTAAGGTGGGAAATGATCAATCATAGTTTTCTGGAAAGTGCTGAGTCCAATGCCGTCATCAAAATTAAACCGAGTAGAACGCGTGTGGCTTTAACGGAGTAGCAAATGGGTAAATTGGGTTAAAAATGTCTGAAAACAAAAAAAGCTGAAATATGATCAATTGTGGTGCTGTGGAGGGTGTGAAGTCTAATGCCGTTATTGTAAGCCAACAGAGATCATGGGCGTGGCACCAAGGGAACATCAAAGTGGTGAAATGGGGTAAAAATGTCTAGAAAACCTAGAAAATTATCACTCGGTGGATTAGGAGGGAGGAGTAAGGGTGCTGAGTATTATACAGTTATCTCAAGTTAGTAGAGATGCATAAGTGATGTTGTATGGGAGTAGCAAAGAGGTGAATTGGGGTAAAAATTTTAGAAGACAAAGATAATCTGGAATATGGTAAAGTTTGGTGCTTCTGAGGGTTCTGGGACCCAAGCACTACTTAAAGGTCAACGGGGAAGGACGGGTTAGTTCTACGGGATTAGTGAGGAGAGCATTTTTTTTTTAAATCGTCAGGAGAGAAAGAAAACCTAGAAAATTATCACTCGGAGGATTTCAAGGGTGCTAAATCCTATACCGTTATCGAACGTCAGATGGGATGCACAGGTGATGTTCTATGGGAGTAGCATATTGTGAAGATGGGGTAAATATGCTAAATAAGATGGGGTAACAATTCTATCTACCCGGTAGAATAAAAACATGATGTATTTTTTTAATTGTCAATTTTTTTTGTATCGGTGACAGAGTTTGTCATGTATTTATGGGATTTGGCTTGTTTAAGTAAAATGTTTATCGTAATACTTATTAACATCTGAGGTCGACATTATCTATTATTCATATCGCGTCTAATGAGGAAGCTATCTAGCCCAGTCTGTGAGTTTTACTTAATAATAAACTCTTTTAGAAGATGGGTAGAACAACAAAAAAGAAGTACATTTATGCCTCGATATTGGTCAGTAGAAACAGTTTGCAACAATACAAATAAATATGTTAACTGATTAATATTTCGTTTTCTTATGTGTAATTTAAGAATATTTTAAACAATTATTAAAATCATTCAGCATTACCTGTTGAAGAGAAATAAATTTAATATTTTAAAGTATTTATAATTTTATCAAAGAAAAAGCTGCAACAAGTTTGATTTTGATTTGAAGTGGACACAAATACTAATTGAACCCGGAATGAACACATATCCAAGGACAGGTCACATCCCGTCAGTATTTTGTTGAAGTCCTAAATTCCTTATAAAAAGATTTCGTTGTGTTCTGACATATTAAGATAATCATAAAAGACGGTTACTAACTTCTAAATTCTTTAGTCGAAATTCGGCGAAATATTTACAATAATATTACCAACAACATTTTTAGGCTTAAAGGTTTTGTACAAACCTGCTTATAAAGATTAAATATATATTAATTAAGAATTACAGTTTTATAAGATGGTAGGACTAATATAACATGATAAAAGTCCACTAATAATATATCCATTTCATTTAATTTGCAAACAGAGTATCAAAGTACAACTTTAAATAAATTATTTACTAATATTTTAGTTGGATGGTGTTTATTTATTCACGATCATTTATAAGTATATGACTTCATTTAAACCTGCCTATAAAGTTTATATATATATATTTATAATATCTAAGAAATTAAGATTAACAAGATGGTATTATTTGTGTAACATGTTCAAAGGCCAGTAAAAGATAAAATACATTAGGGGATATATTTAATACCATTAGGGGATAAAGTATCAAAGTACAATTTCAAACAATGTTTTTATTAATTATAATGATTTGGTCAGCTGTCTTTTAATTTTCTGTCGCATTTTTAGTGTCGCAAAGTTACGTAGCTGTTTCAGGGAGTTGTGACGTCACGCTAACAGATACAATGAAAAATGAAAAACAAGTTATGTAGATGTAGTGGGAAAAATAAGTTAATTTGTTTCAATTGAGGAAAATGAGTACAATAACTATGTGTAGAAAATGATTGTGTACAATAATTTCTAATGGTATTTTTGCACGTGCCGCAATTAAACGTATTATATAATGTTTTGAATAATTATACTACAGATACCGGTATTTTTCTCTTTCCAGATCCGATTTTAAATATCGCTTTTTGTTATCAAGGGTTTGTAATTTACGTACGAAATAGATAAATATTAGTATATGTGATATTTTGTACTTACGAGGAGAAAAAAATCAACATTTATAAGGAACTATAATTTTATCTAGAACAAAGGGATATCAGTTTTGATTTCGATTTGAGTTACATACTAATTATACCCATACTGAACACATACTCGTGGACAGGTCACAGCCGGTCAGTGTCAGGTTGAAGTATTTACTTCCTTAAAAAAGATTTCGTCCTGACCTGACATAATAAGGTAGTCATAAAAGCTGGTTAAGGACTTCTAAATTCTTTAGTCAAAAGTACAGTTTCAAACATATAACAACCAAGAAGTTTAAATGAAAAGTAACGAAGAAATAAAGTTTCACAAGATGGTAGGACTTGCATAATATGTTTAAAGGTCACTAAAGAATAAAATACATTAAGGGATACTTTTCTTATCATTAGGACACACAGTATCAAAGTACAATTTCAAATAAATTTTTTGGTGTTAATTTTTGATTTCCCAATGCAGTCTCGCAAAACTACGTTGCTGTTTCAGGGAGTTTTGACGTCACGCTAACAGGTGCAATGATAAATGCAAAACGAATTATGTAGATGTAGAGTAAAAAATAAGTGAATTGGTTAAATGAAGACAACGTATACAATAACTATGTTTAAATAATTATTGTATACAATAATTTCCAGTGTTATGTTTACAGGTGACGCAATTAATCATATTATATGAAATTTTGAATATTTATGTTTCACAAACCTGTAATATTTTTTTTCGACATCCAATATCTCATTTCTCTATTTGTTACCATGTAATACTATTTTATATACGAAATAGATAAATGTTTATATATATATATATATATATATATTGCATTGCTTATTAATTAGCATATATACTTAAACAGGACTACATGATGGACACATATTATATTGTACTATTGGAGATATAACGAAATTACACTCAAACAGCAATATTAGATGCAATTAAACAAGTTTCTGCATTATGATGTATGTTGAAATTAAACATTATTTTGTGAAATATAATTAACTATTTACATTTTTCTCTAAATATAGGCCTTTATAAATTCAACTAGCCAACCTCAAGTTCTATTTAAAGATTTTATTGTTTTATTTGTCAATAAATAATTATATTTGACATATAATAATTGTTAATAATTATAATTAAATTTATTTCGCTGTTTCAGAGCACACAAGAACAACGATTGACACATCCCTCCATCATATTTGGTTTTAAAAGGAAATTTCGATTTACCTAATAATTAATATTATGTATGTTATTTTATTTGACTTAATTGTGGAACACAATTAAAAATTTGATTGATTCAAGGTCTTTTACTTATCCACCGCTTATGTAGTTTTACAACAACATTATCTGTGTAATCCTCTGTTATTATATTTTTTATCTGGAAAACGTTGTCACTGGTTAAATATTCATTGAATATTGCGTATTCTTTAACTTTGCATTCAAAAACTACTGATGGAATTTGGGAACATAATTAACATAAAGAAGGAGTAAAAAATAAAACTTACTCAATTGAAGTTTACTTAATAGTTGGTGTAATTACGAATGGTGTGCAAGATGTAAAAGACGAAAACTTGTAAGGTATAAACATAAAGTATAAGGTAACGTTTGCCATACTTAAGGTAAATAGCTCACTTGATATAAAATGGAAAAAAAACGATGTTGCGAAACCTCACGATAAGGTCAATCCTTTAGAGTCAGATACGCGTTACGGAACAACTTCTACTATTAGAAAATCAGCTGATTTAACTTATAAAGTTATCTTTTTCTTTATCGCATTATCTCCTTATACATACAATACACATGATTATGTCCTATACCATAGACTAAATAATCACACTAAATAATTTATTACCATAGATATATAGATGACATTTTAATATTATACAACGGCAACAAACATAAAATCAAACAAGAATTACATTATTACCTTTCACCAAAACCTCAAATTTACCCTCGAGTTAGAAGAAAACTATAAAATAAACTTTCTAGACCTTACCAACACCAAACACAACAACAGAAATAATTTCAAAATATACAGAAAACCAACAACTACAGATATTGTCATACATAATTATGTATTATAATGTATTATATGTAATCACCAAACACAACACAAACACGCTACATTTAATCATATTATGTTACACCGCCTTATCAATATACCAATGCTACAGATATACTACGACGAAGAACTTAATACCATTAAATACATCGCTCACAAAACGGCTACTAACACACACTCATAGATAACATACTAAAGAAAATTAAACATAAACATCATCAAAATGCCACGCAGACAAAACACACAAAAAACAACAAATACATATCCCTCACCTACCACAACAAAAACCACGCTCAAAATAGACTCCACATTCAAAAATCTCCATTACCCAATATCCTACAAAACAACAAACACTTTAAGATACCACATACCACCTTTTCAAAATGAAACTGAAAGATACAAACTCTCATGTATTTACAAATTAGCTTGTAACGCTTGTCCGAGCTGTTATATCGGCCAAACCGGCAGGTCATTCTATACACGCTTCGAAGAAAACATTACTCCAAAAAAAACAAACAACCCCTAAATTTAGCTATGCAAAACACTTAAAAAACACCCAACACACACACAGACATATACAATAATTTAAATGATCTACAGACATTAAAACAAAGTAAAAAACTAACAACCTTGGTAAATATGAAATATACAAAGACTACGCAACAGATAAAGAAATCGTATTAAATGATCACACACATTTTGTAGCTAACAGCCTTTTCTATTATAAGACACACAACCAAAACAACCCACCCCATTCCACAGTCATATATCCATTCCCCTTAGAGGCTTTACACCTCACCGATGCCGCCGGTAGATGTTATCTTCACTTAGATATTTACTTAATTAAGTATTTTTAAAATTAGTTATATAAGTAGGTTTTTACAGGATCGTGGTATTTTCCCAAGACTATTCAAGGAAGTGCTTACAAGAAGCTGGGATTGTATCCCGACTATATAGTTAGGTTTTTACAGGGAAGTGGTACTTTCCCAAGACTATTCAAGGAAGTGTTTACAAGAAGCTGGGATTGCCAAATGTTTATACAAGGTAGTGCTGACAAAAAGTTGGGATTATATCCCGACTATATAAGTAGGTTTTTACAGGGAAGTGGTACTTTCCCAAGAGTATTTAAGAAAGTGCTTACAAGAAGCTGGGATATAACCCCGTCTGTATAAGTAGGTTTTTACAGAGAAGTGGTATTTTCCCAAGAATATTCAAGAAAGTGCTTACAAGAAGCTGGGATTGTATCCCGACTATATAAGTAGGTTTTTACAGGATCTTGGGATTTTCCCTAGACAATTCAAGGAAGTGTTTACAAGAAGCTGGGATTGCCAAATGTTTATACAAGGTAGTGCTGACAAAAAGTTGGGATTGTATCCCGACTATATAAGTAGGTTTTTACAGGGAAGCGGTACTTTCCCAAGAGTATTTAAGAAAGTGCTTACAAGAAGCTGGGATTGTATCCCGACTATATAAGTAGGTTTTTACAGGATCTTGGGATTTTCCCTAGACAATTCAAGGAAGTTCTTACAAGAAGGTGGGATTGCCAAACGTTTATACAAGGAAGTGCTGACAAGAAGTTGGGATTGTAACCCGACTATATAAGTAGGTTTTTACAAGGAAGTGAGATTCTCACAAAAGTCCATAATGAGCAGTCCAGGAGAAGGTGGTACAGTACTTGAGTGCTCACGACGAATGTCAACCTGGGTATGAAATTGTATAAGCCAAAATGTAATTACTACACGTTTATTGCTTGCTATGCGTAGGGTCTAACTTTATCCTGTCATAACTGACCATATCTTCTTGCATCAATCTTCACCGTTTTTCTTACGTAACTTCTCATTAGTTCTTCAGGTCAAATAAAGTACATCAACAAAATACACCACGACACTATCAAAGTTTGTATCGTAAAACCACTCTATGGAGGTTGTAAGGCTGATATCTGTGTTGTTGAGACTAATTACAATATTTACCTATAATTAGATATTTACAAAATATAAATATTATTAATTTTTTATAAAAATATATTTAGCTTTTAGACAGCGTATAGCTCGTAAAGTGTGAAGTAATGCTCCTTATTTGTAAACAAAATATTAATAAAGTCGCGTTGGCCGGCTTCTGACTTCTCGCTCGGTAATTGAATTGCTAGCCTTAGGGTGTTCACAAGTAGGCGTCTGAAATACTGTATTCAATTTCGTTTCCCAATATTGCAAGCGAAACAAAGAATATGAAAGTTGTTATTTAAGATAAATTAGGCGATAATGTTACATGTAACCAAAAGTCTTTTATTGACTCGACACAATGCTCTTATTAATACTAAGAAATCTCTCGTGTGACGTATATATAAACTTGTATCACATTCTAGCAAATAGAGGCAAATTATTTTTGTTGTATAATAATATCTGAATATCTACAAAATTATTTAAATAATATTGAGGATACCATTTTTCAATTCTATTAGATCAGAATCCCCTCATTGGCCTACATCTTGCTAAAATTTTAATCCTTAATAAAATACTTTTTATTCATCCACTCAAGAAAATTAACACTTTTAAACTCGTAGTGGATGTTACTTGACGTTAATACAATTTTATTTAAAGTATTAACTCATTAGGTAAATTTAATAATGAATTAATTTTATTTTTGAGTCAAAATTTTCATAAAAAGGGCAAGTGGTGTAATATAGTTATGAGGATTCATTTGTTTTAAAATAAGTGATAACATAATATTTTACGAAACAGCTGATTTTATTCTATTGATTATGTGGAAGAAGAGCTGTTTTACCATATAGGCTGTGTTAAGTCATTTAAATTATATGATGAAAAGTAACTATGGAATTAATTTTCGTTGTTGAACTAAGTAGGAATTGACTTAAATATTTAGTTTATATTACTTGTTTAATAAAATATTATAAATTCATTGACTATTATTTAGACAAGTAAATATATAAATCTAAATTTAAAATAAAATAATAAATTTATCAATAAAAATTATTTTTAATAAGTGAAGTCATAATTTTAAATTCATCAAGACAATTTATTTAATATTTAAATATACGTATTACACAAAATATATGTGTACTATTTCATTAACCATGAATGTTCGTCAAGTGTTCTCTAGTTTTTATGGCTATGCTTCTGAAGGTTGTTCAGGAAGCCCGACTAAGGTAGCTAGTAACATCACAAACTAGGGATTAACTTGTTGCCACAGCAACATTTGCATTATTATTTATTTCCATACCAATGTGGGGGTAGTGGCACTAATTTTTGGAAGAGAATATCCTTTAACTGGACTGAGACTCAAAGGATTACCAATAAGGATTATCCTGTTGGATGGAAAAACATTAAGTCTACGGTTTTAAACAAGGTGTTAGCTTACGTGGCAACGATTATTATTATTATAAGTAAACTATCCTTACTCAAAAAGTTCATCCTATTTCCAAAATCGTAGCAAAATAAAATTCAAGGTAACCTTTTATAAAACATGTCCATAATAAAACGTAAGTTTCGGGTAATACTACAATTCTAGCAGTTCAGGCGAAACTTTCCTTCACTGCATTGTTTTAGAGATGTGAGAATATAATGCAGTGGGTGCGACATAAACATACATTTCGCAACTGTATAGTTTCCGTCAGGTTACTTCAAAGTGAATTAAATAACAACATATGATATAATGCAACAGCAGATTTAATGTTCCTACAAGTTTACGATGTAGAGTTTTTTACTCGTCCTAACATCCTACAAGTTTTACACGTAGGGTGTTACTATATTTATTAAATATTGTTAGTGAAAATGATTATTATTATATGATTTTGATCAGCTAATAAATATATTGTTATTTAGAATTTCGATAAATCTCAACAAAAATAATTCATAATGACGATAATATTAAGCTATGTATTTCTAATCCAGTTGTTTGAATTAAAACATTCTTTAAAATAATGCATTCAGTAAACATATGCTTTTTTCTTACCTCACTAATTTATTATAAACTGCAATAAATATTAGTTTTTATTAAATATATTTCTCAAATGAAGGTGTAAAAATTGAGAGAAAAATGTAATAATTTAGTGATATCGGTAAAAGCTTTGTCGACTGATAAAAAAAACGTGACTGATTAAAAAAATTCAAAACAAATCACTATTTGCAGAAGAAAAGGGAGGAAAAGAGGAAAGAACTTATCTCCACAAAGTTTACAAAAACTATTGATCTTAGGTCAATACAACATTCTAAATAATCGGAGAAACCTAGGATCATTTGTTTAAACAAAACGTAAAGTGTAAAGGAAACTAAAACATGTAGGCCCTACTTACATCTAATTCTCTCTCATAATAACTAATCTAAATCATTTTATACATCACTCTTTAAAATATATTTACTAAAACATGCACGTTCAATGGCTACAATTTGTGGATTTTCTAATATGATTTTATCGTTAAACGTATTTCAGTTCAATAGCGTAACATTGTAAACCTTTAATTTTATTTTCTCCCCGGTATATAAATGAAATGCTACAAGTTTTATTTATACGGTAGCATTAGACTTCAATGTTAGCCTACTTCAAAAAGCCGTATATCTCAACCCCGAGGGGTGGCTACTTAATGAGTGTACCCCACTCTCGACGTAGCGACCCTCTCACCCTACATTAGTCACGTATAACAATTTACTCCAGCATTAAACTCTCTAATGCTACCTGTCTTGACTTCACTATTGAAGAAATAGATCCGACAAAGGGAGACCATTATTTTTGTTTCAAAGATTTTATTAATTACAAAACGATTTATGGAGTATTTTATGGAAATTTGTGTATTGAAAGTTAACGTGTACAACTATATAAAAGTATAATTTGTATATCCTAATATATTTTTTTGTTATATAGACAAACTTAAGCGCATAAAACTATTCGTAATTATTGTTTGTGATTAATATATTGTTTTTATGCATCACACGTTAAACGCTGTTAACATGTTATTTAGCTAGAAGATGTCTTGCTCTCTTAAACATTTTTTAAATGTAGTTTTAGGAGTTGTTTTATATTGCTTACTGTCAATAAATTCGGTTTAGTCCCCCTAAATATAGCAATTACTTTATTTGGTACAGATATGTCTTATTATATAGAATAACTTCTAATACTCAAGGAAGGTGCTTGCTCGCTGGCGTTGGTGAACATATGCTAGCTAGTGTTGTATGGTGTTCTAGTATCTAAATTCCATATTTTACTGTTGTTCTATTTGAAGAGGAGAGGATTCGTAGTAGTGTCGAGAAAGAGGAAATCCAAGAAATACGGCATAGGCTACCGGAAAATTTTGTCAAACAGCTTTTTGATGATTCTGAAGAAAACGTGTCTCTGGCAGATGATAAACCTGACGAAGAAGTTAATGGAATTGAAAATGATACAAATTAGGAAATAGAAACTTTAAATAACGAAAATGACCAATTTGTTGTAAAGATGTCAGATTTTGACGTTAAAGAGAAAATCCTGCTTAAAATCCGCCAGGAAGCGGTTACAGTGCAGTTTGACAATGGGAAAGAAGAATGTTTTTAGTAAAACCCGAATAATGCTGTGGTATATTGAACCAGTTATACAAGGGAGGACAGCAAGAAGAAACATAGAGTGGGTCATTTTCACGCTACCCTAGTGGTAAAATGAACAAATAAAAGTTGCTTTTTCAACAAAGACTGTAAGATTCTGCTTACAGATTCTGCTAGCGTTGTGTTATAGAGCCAATATTTTTTTCAATCACTAATTTGTAGGGTTATATATTTGAAATTAAACATTCCTTATTTTCACTAAATATTTACTAAATATTTTCACTTATTTTTAACTAAATAATTAAATTTACATTTTTATATGTAGCTACCATCACAGTACAATATTTTTTATGTTGAGACGTTAAATTACTTTATTACAGAAAACAACTACGCAAACGCCTTTCTCGTATTATAAACAGTGGTCTAGTATACATAGCTTAACGTCTTAAGAATTCAAAATAATTTTTAGAAATATGACGTTTAAAAAATTCAAATTGTACAATAATGACTACTGAAATTGTTTCCAATATATTTATATAGAATTTAATTCTGAAGTCACCCAAAAAGAAAAACCAAAACCGTTTAAATTTCAAACGGTTTTTGTGCGGAATAAACCATCACGAGCGCCCGTTCCCGTATTGAAACTCTACGCGCCCCCCTGGAAACGTGATGTGGAAGTTCTTATATATTTACTATAAAATTTCATTATTTTGCAAAGCTAAGCATAACTTACTACATGACTGTATAAATAAGCATATACGAGAATTTTTAAAAATATATTTCATTTAGACTTGCTTAAATTTCGACTATAAAATTTCATTATTTTAAGCCGTGAAACATAACTTATAACACTACCAGATTTATACGATACGGTCGGAGGAGCTGCGTATTATTGCTGTAGTAATATCATTTGTCACACTGATAAGGAATAAAATTCATCATAAATGAGTCCAAATTCACCATTTATTATTTGGCTTACCGTACGATTTCATTTTATTATCATTAAAGCTGGTCTCATTAGACCAACAAATAACTTTCCTTGCACACTCTTTTCTTGAATACGCAAATATCTAAAGTGCCCGTTAACTAGTTATTTTTTATCTGGACATTATCATTTAAATATATTTCATTAGAACTAGATTATACTAGTGTTTGTACTAGTTGTACTAGTGTTATTACAACACTACACTACGCTAACTCAAATGGTTTGGATCCTCTCAATCTTCGAACCATGTACTGGTTATCGAAAAGAACAAAATGTATTGGACTTGAATGAAGTCTCTTCTCATGTTTTTTGGTCATATTTTTTAGTTCTTCTATTATCGTCCGTATATTCAGTGAACATCTTCCTTCATTGGTTTTACATTTTCTTATACGCTGGTTGTTTTAAATTATTATTATGTCATTTGATTTTTGAGTTTGATTTTCTGTAAATAACAAAATTTATTTTATTTTAATTTTGTATAAAAAGAATCGTTCATACTTGATATGTTGCATTTACAAATTCAGCCCATTGGACCGGCTTTGTTTACTCAATCAGATAACGAGGCTGGCTTGGTTAACTACCCTTCTTCCTGCTGTTTCAGTTTAAAAAATTTGAAATAATATTTTAAAGGTTTTGGTAATTTGCAATATCTGCAACTTTGAGACCGTTTTGGCCGCAAACACACACACGCATACGTGTAATATAAAAAAGATTACGAGTGTCTACAACATATCTCAATTATCTTAACAAAATATTGATAATGTTTTCTCATCAATTTATTCTGCTTATTAAAGGAAGAAAATAGTGAGATATGAATATTTCTTCTAGTACTATAATCAGGGGCAGAGTATGTAACACAACATAAAAATGTTTTTTTTTTTTAAATATTTGCATATATATATATATATTTATATATATATATATATACATATGTTTGAATTCTCTACATATTTAAAAATAATTCAGATAATTTGTCCAGGTTTCGTTTTGTGTTCAATCAAATTTTGACGTATTTCAGAGAGTTCTTCAAAGTCAGTACTCGTGTTTGTTGGTTATAAACAGTGTTTAATATTTTGAAGTTAGGATTTAAAGGCTACTGGTGATGTACACAATGGCAAAGCATCAGTTAATTTTTGACGACATGATCACAACGTAGTCATATACACAAAGTTCGAGCGAAAAGAGAAGTTGTAAGTAGTAAATTATTTACTAACTTAAGAGAAGCAGAATCTAAATAAGAAACAACTTTTTTTAAATACATTTCTATTTCTTTACGAAAACGCATAAACACAAGAAGTCGCAAGTGACGGATTGAATTTTAACATTTTCAAAAGTTTTAAATTTAATTCTAAAAACCATGAAAAAATTGATTCGAACTACAAGTTTGTAATTCCTCTCCAGAAAGTCTGTGCATCTGGAGAAAACGTCCGGAACCGGAAGGAGAACGCCGCTCACGTGCGACGAGAGGTTTCATTTTTTGGCGGGATTCCCTAGATTTCTTGATTTATAACCGAAATTTTCTAACAGTCACGTTTGAGAAATAAATTTAAGAAAATACTCACAATACGTTTTTTATAAGTTAACTCGAGAAAGATTTAAAATAATCTAGTTAAATTTTGCTTTAAAAGTGTCATCTTAATAGATATACGAGCTTCACTTTTGAATGTGCTCTCTATATTTTTAGAATCATGCTGTAAATCATTCATGTATCGGAAGGCAACCAATATAGATTAACTAATTTTTCATTTAAAGAAGAATGGAGTATTTAGGGATAAAAAGGAAGCTAGTATAAGAGATATTCGATTTAAGAAATTGCAACCTGGAAATTTCTTTTATTAATTAACCCATAAATACTACATTGCAAAACGTTTTACAACTACTGCAATGGGGTCTAAGAGAATATATATACGTTGCTACAGCAAAAACAAATAAATTCATTTCAGTACCTAATTCTAAACACATTTCGCAAACACCATGACATTTTGCCAAGAGAACAAGTAGTATCATACATACAATTATGGTACTGAAAATTATGGTAATGCCCCATTGTATGTTAAAAACAAAGATATTCACCGAGATCTGAATATACGGATGATCCCAGAAGATGTAAAAAATATGGCCAAATGACATGACAAGAGACTTCACCTTCATCCAATTGCAATAACTTTTTACTTTTTTATAACCAGTACATGGTTAGAAGATTGAGAAGAACCAAACCATTTGAGTTAGTGTAGTGTAGTGTTGTGTTGTACAAGTTCTAATGAAATATATGTAATTGATAATGTCCAGATAAAAAATTAAAGAATTAACGGGCACTTTAGATATTTGCGTATTCAAGAAAAAAAAATTTGCAATGAATGTTATTTGTTGATATAATGAGACCAGCTTTAATGGTAATATAAATAAATTTTACAGTAAGCCCCAACACATCTATGATGAAATTTATTGCTTATCAGTGTGACAAAGAATATCACCACATAGCCCTGTATATTTGTTACAACCCATGCAGGTGGAATCAGTCAGGACAACGGAAAACTTTTTATAAGAAGAGGGAATAAGGGAAATGTAAGCAATCAAGAGGACAAGGTAGCTTACTTGTAAACCTGCTCTGGTCCAGGATGAACCGAGGTTACACGATACTTTATTTATCCAATTTTGTTAACATTGCCTAGTCTTGAGCATAAATTCCTTATTTCTTAATGTCCGTAAGACCATAGTAGTTCCGTAGATAATCGATTACAATGAACCAAAATACGAATCGAATTTGTTATTGTTTCATTTTTAGTACCATTGAATACAAAAGCTTATTGTGCCAGAAATTATTTCTTTAGTTTATTTATTTGATTTTACTCTGCTGGAAAGATCTGCTCTGACACCATTTTAACATGAAGGTTCTACGGACACTGTTGGTGATTTCCTGCATGTTTTGCTACTTACAGGCTGCTGACGAGGTATGATACTAGGTGTCTTGCTACTTGAGTACTAAAATTTGATTAAATAATATTTTACTTATTTTATGGCAATGCGTGTTGAATCAAGCAGCGGCAAACAGTTTAACTAAAACAGCGAGAATGGACACTTTTCAGTAACGAATTTTACTGAACTCACTGAAGTTTCATTGTTTTCAAACAATATTTGGGTTTAGAGAAATCCATTAATTTTACACAAAATACATAACAAGTAGTGGCTATTATATCATGATCTATAACAACTGAATAGTTCTCATTTTTCCAGCTAGGACTGCCTTACAAAATCGTTTTTGCATCTGCTTCGAGTTTTGAAAAAACATTATCTTTAAATACAAATTACCCGTTCTAAACCATTAACTTTTAGTTATACCTTAAAACTATAGTTTCATAGGTTTTCGAGGTTGAAAATATTTAAGTCATATCAAAATCCTGAAAAACAAATTAAACATACATTTTAAAAACTGAAGTACTTGTAAACATTATTCACAGTCGATTTAATATCACATGGTTTTGTTAGTAATTTCTACAGTTATTAAGGTTATGGTAAAAATACGGTGCAATATGGATATCGTATTTTTAGCTTAACATCATAAGTCATACATTACACGATGGAACATAATGCAACATTTACTTGAATACCACACAATACTGCCTTTATAGGTTAAGGAACACATGACGATACCATCCAACCGGTAAGTCATTCTTTCCAATAGAAAAGCTTTATGTAATAATATATGAAGACATTGAAGACACACGCCCCAGAGAGACCCTGTTGTGGTAGACGGTGATGACCTTACTGAATATTACGTTCCAAATGAAATGAGGACAGATATTGTAAATATTAGACAAATTACCACTACCCAAAAACTTTTTTCTGATAATTTTACCACGAGTAATCTTCGATTTCTCCTAAGTATTTTATACATTGTATATTGAATTTAGGTTAGGTGTGTTGCATTTAGTAGAAATTTATATGACGATGTTTTCTCACTTCTCCAGCTCAAACTGCCCTGGGGGTTATGGATTGACGTTCCCGTCAATAATTTTGTTGCCACGGAACCAGTCGAATACGTATTGCCAATAATTAGACGAGAGTTAAGCGTTGGAAGGATAGACTGTACAGACATGGAACTTAAAAGGATCGTATTCGTTCAGAGACAGGTAAACTTGTAATTTTCTTATCTATATTATTTTACTTCCTGAAAATATTATTATAAATTCTTTGAGTGAATAAATATTTATTATTTTAAATAAACATTTAATATGTTTTCTTACCTTGAAATTAGAGATGTTCTCTTAAGGTGTTCTAATCACAGTTATCTCGTTCACTGACAGACGGCGTTACTAGTTATACTTTTATTGCGACTGTACTGTTCCTCATGTAATTTCTTAGTAATAGCCTAATTTTTATCTCTATAAAAACCATTTAATCTATATATATTATAACTTGACTTGCCAATATTGGGCGTCATATTATAATATAACTTTTGTTATAATTAAAATTATTTTCAAAATGTTATTTAAATATCTTACCTTTTGAAGTCACCTTCAGGTTATAAAAGAACTAACAATCTTTTCAAAACTTTTACCATCACTTGCATTTATTCTTTACAATTAATTCTACACATTATTCCTAATTTATATTAATATAGAGCAGTGACAGGCTTGATGTCTTAACTAACTACAATAATAAGGGTTGACTTCTGAGGCTTTAGATTCAATTAGAATAACAAAAAAACAGTAGTAAAATTATATTCTTGCACTCGTGGTCGCTATTATGGGAACTTTGCTTTAAATTTGAAATGGTGAATAGAATTATATTTATAAATTTTGATGAATTTAAAATTTGAGTTAAACTAGAAGATAGACGCCTGTTGGCTACACTTATAATTTAAATATACTTATAGTTCAGACGAGTCCCTGGAATCCTGGCTTGTTCACTTCCGTGCTAACACTTGACACAAAAAACTTACTTTATATAAAAAAAACTTTTACTTCGCACTTTACTAAAATTTACTTATAAAATCTCTATTTAAATTAACAAAATTCTCCCTTTACACTTTCATCCTTGTCCCCACCAACCTGCCTGCCTTGCTCCGAGACTCTCTTTCAACTCCCCTCGTTCTTAATTTTCTAAACCTAACGGAACATGGTTAAAATTCCCCAGGCTATATCGGTCGCTGGAATTTCCCATCTTGACAAGACTTGGACCTTTGTCTATTTGCCGGACTCAACTTTTAAACTTCCTGGAAAGAATAATGACCTGCCTTGGGTACCTGCTTTACCAGCACCAGAAAACTATTTGTATTTCTTTGCTAAAATATTATAGATGATTTATTTCGCAACTAGCTTAATTCAATCTAAAGCCTCGTACTTTATGTTATAATATATATATATATATATATATATATATATATATATATATATATATATATATATATATATATATATATATATATATAAGGAACAAAAGTTTAAATACAAATACAAGAATTATAATTGAATTTACAATTCAAAGCTTTTCGTTGACTAACAGTACCAACATCATCAGGAATATTAAACAATTCATATATTCCTGATGATGTTGGTACTGTTAGCCAACGAAAAGCTTTGAATTGTAAATTCAATTTGAATTCTTGTATTTGTGTTTAGACTTTTGTTCTTTATTAATACACAAGAAAACATACTGCGATATTTAATATATATATATATATATATATATATATATATATATATATATATATATATATATATATATATATATATATTAATTATTAATTTCAGAATTTTCATAATCAAGATGTATTTCATTTACCATTTACAATTTTGCTTAAGCTTTTCACTGGTGTACAGTTCCAGCATTCTCAAAGTCTACGACATGATTTATAAAACTATTCAAACATTATTCTATTTGATTGCACTATGTACATAAACCACTGATAACTTTATGCCTTTAATCTATTTGTTTTACATTATATGAACTATCTGTTTAATAAAATCTTAAATTCTATCCAAAACATGAAAAATTGTGTTGTGTTTAGATTTAAGTTGGGACTGTTCTTTAATCAGTATGTTATTTAATTTATATTTGAAGATATATAGGTTTTCCACAACATTCATTTTCAAACCTAAATTCATATTTTGTATGTCTGGAAAACTATGGTTATTTGCAATACAATGAGTAGCCATATTCGATTTATATATATCTGGTTTTATATACGCATTGAGATGTTCCTTGTAGCAATCCTTTATTTTCTTTTTCGTTTGACCTACATAATTTTTATTGCCATCTTGGCAATTTATACTATATATCCCACATAAATCCAATTTACTAATGTAATTACTTTAATTCAAAATAAGATTATTGATTGTATTGTTTGTATAATACGCAAATTTAATATTAGTATTTTTAAACAACTTTTTAAGTGATTTAATTTCATAACCCGTGTAAATAAATTTAGTCCATTTTGTTTCATTTTTACTTATAATTTGTCTGTTATAATTTAGTAGTTTATTCTGAACGTTACTATTCAATTTATCTATAGTCTTCCTTTTATAATCGTTTACTGAAGCTAATTGATAAATTATGTTTAATTCATTTTGTCTATTTTGTTTATTTAATGGTATTTTATACATCCTATACAATAGGTTGTAAAAGCATGCCATCTTTTGATTATATGGATGATTGGAATGGTTTGGTATAATATTATCAGTAATCATGGGATTTCTATATATTGCATAATCTAATTTGTCAATCTGGTTATATATTGTAATATCAAGGTAATTAAGTGTGTTGTTACATTCAATTTCGTGGGAAAATTTTATATTGTGATGTAAGTTGTTTATATCTTCAATTATTAAATCTAAATATATGCCATTATTTGTAGAAATATAAATTCCGTCATCTACATATCTGTACCAAATTCCATTCTTGTCATATTTATTTATGATTTCAATTATGTCATTGTCTAAATTTGTAAACATATTTCGGTAAATAATTTTTGTAAATAATTTTAATTCAACTAAAATACTAAACTTATATCAAATAAAGAAAATACAAATAATGAACAATAACTGTAATATTTTCTTTAACAAAAAATGTATACAATATAATACCTAATTATGCTAAAATTTACATAAAAAATAAAAGTACAGCAGCACAAAAAAACTAATATTAATGCAGAAAAAATTTGGATAAAAAATTAAAGAACTATATAAAAAGCAAAATAATTTAACAACTGATATAAATATATATATATAAGTTACATTTGGAATTAACAAAATCTTGACATATTTTGAATTGGAATAGGGAATATCACAAAATACATGAAACAATTATAAAACTTAGGAAGATAAAATAGAAAAATTAATAAAAAAATTAATATTTTATTGAAAAATAAAGAAACAAATACGACTCCTATAAAAATATTTCATAAGTTTGCACTTAATCTAATTAATTTAACAAATGTACAATTTCATAATAATGAAGTAAAAAAATTAGAAAACATGAACAAAGTAAATATAAAAAGAAATATTATTAGAGATTTAGATAACATAATTGTAGATACTGAAATGGCGATTAATAAATTAAATGAAGAAGAACAGGAAAATATAAGAATTGATGCAACCTATGAGATAAATAAAGTAATAAAAAAACATAATAATAATAATTTAAAAAATGATGGTAATAAAATACAATCTTTACATATCAATAATATAAAACAAAAAATAATTGAAAATGAGTTAGCAATAGTAAAAGGAGATAAAAGTAGTGCGATATTAATTAATAATAATCAAGAATATATAAATAAAAATGAAAATTATATTAAAGATAATAATTGTATGATGCTAAAAAAAGATCCTACGATTCAATATCAAAATGAAATTTAAAAAAATATGATAAAAAAATTCATATAAAATGTTTAGAAAAAAAAATATTAATGAAATGATAAATGATGTTCCTAAAATACCAATATTAAATGGACTCATAAAATTACATAAAAATGACAAACCAATACGACCTTTAATTAATTTCAAACAAGCACCATCTTATAAAATATCTAAAATTATATCATGCATATTAAAAGACAAAATAAAATTAGACAATAGATATACTATTAAAAATACATATGATTTAATTGAAAAAATTAAAGATATAAAAATTGATAAGAAAACTAAATTAATTTCTTTAGATTTAAAAAATATGTACACTAACATACTATTAAAGGACACATATAAAATAATACATGATAAATTAAATTTAAATTTAAATGATAAAGAAGAAATTCATGAAATAATAAAATGATGTTAGAACAAAATTATTTTACATATAATCAAAAAATATATAAACAAATGGATGGTTTGGTAATGGGTTCTCCATTATCATCTATAATCTCCGAAATATTTTTACAAAATTTAGACAATGACATAATTGAAATCATAAATAAATATGACAAAAATGGAATTTGGTACAGATATGTAGATGACGGAATTTATATTTCTACAAATAATGGCATAAATTTAGATTTAATAATTGAAGAAATAAACAACTTGCATCACAATATAAAATTTACCCACGAAATTGAATGAACAACACACTTAATTACCTTGATATTACAATATATAACCAGATTGACAAATTAGATTATGCAATATATAGAAAACCCATGATTACTGATAATATTATACCAAACCATTCCAACCATCCATATAATCAAAAGATGGCATGCTTTTACAACCTATTCTATAGGATGTATAAAATACCATTAAATAAACAAAATAGACAAAATGAATTAAACATAATATATCAATTAGCTTCAGTAAACGATTATAAAAGGAAGACTATAGATAAATTGAATAGTAACGTTCAGAATAAACTACTAAATTATAACAGACAAATTATAAGTAAAAATGAAACAAAATGGACTAAATTTATTTACACGGGTTATGAGATTAAATCACTTAAAAAGTTGTTTAAAAATACTAATATTAAATTTTGCGTATTATACAAACAATACAATCAATAATCTTATTTTGAATCAAAGCAATTACATTAGTAAATTGGATTTATGTGGGATATATAGTATAAATTGCCAAGATTGCAATAAAAATTATGTAGGTCAAACGAAAAAGAAAATAAAGGATCGCTACAAGGAACATCTCAATGCGTATATAAAACCAGATATATATAAATCGAATATGGCTACTCATTGTATTGCAAATAACCATAGTTTTCCAGACATACAAAATATGAATTTAATCAAACATATTAATAAAGGTTTGAAAATGAATGTTGTGGAAAACCTATATATCTACAAATATAAATTAAATAACATACTGATTAAAGAACAGTCCCAACTTAAATCTAAACACAACACAATTTTTCATGTTTTGGATAGAATTTAAGATTTTATTAAACAGATAGTTTATTTAATGTCAAACAATTAAATTAAAGGGATAAAGTTATCAGTGGCTTATGTACATAGTGCAATCAAATAGAATAATGTTTGAATAGGTTTATAAATCATGTAGTAGACTTTGAGAATGCTGGAACTGTACACCGGCGAAAAGCTTCAGCAAAATTGTAAATGGTAAATGAAATACATCTTGATTATGAACATTTTGAAATTAATAATTAATTATAATAAATCAAGAAAATATTATCATCTTTATTATAATATATATATATATATATATATATATATATATATATATATATATATATGTATATATATATCTTTTAATTTCAACGACTAAGGTAACATAATATACAATTAGTTATCACTATATTGTGTTAATTTAGTGAGCTTTATCAAAATACATATCTTATATTTATAAACTTTCGAAAATTAAATATATTCAATAACCTATTATTTAAAGAAGTTATCAATTCAATAGAATTTTATCTTCCACAGTTTGAAACCGCACAGTGCGCATTAAAATACATTCACAATAGTGTAATATATTTACACACTGGAATCGCTGTTAGAGAAACTAATCTAACACATATAAAACACTTGTTGTATGGAATTATATGTTTTCACTTGGTATAAGCAGGTACCAGCTGTATGTCAAAGAGTGAATATTAACTAATTTTTACATGAAAAAAAGTAAAAATAACGAATACTCTGTAGTGCACCAAAGGGGTAAGGAGGCCTGGAGACCTGGAGGTCATCCCCATAAAATAAAACAGTTACATGTGTTTCATTGGAAATGGCAGAGTGCGCATGCGCCGCGCAGACATTGCGTGGCGCACTTGGCATGTCGGGACAGCATTCCAAGTAAGAATGAGTCTGACTCGTGACGAATTGAAGTTGAAATTAACTACACATACTTTAATGTGAGCGAGTAGATAACTGCATACACAATATATTAGTAGTGGAGGTGTGAGGTGTTAGTTAGTCACCCAGGGAGAAAGAGGAAAGATCATCGAAGTTGCTTCAGTTTTTAATAAAAAAACAACTTACTTTAGATGATAAAGATTCACACAGGGTTCAAGTTAAGTACGAAGAGTGGAAAAAGATATCGCCATAGTCAAATTCTGTGGTAATCCATTTAATGTTGATTTGAATTATAACAAACCGTTGTTGGACACAAACATGATTGTAAACAACATAAATATACTGATTGGGGGGGGGGAAGAAAGAAACAGAAAGATTTGTTTATCATTTAATAGTTGTTAACCTTTTTTCCATAAAATCCTAAAACCTTTCTTAACGCGTGTGACCTTTTAGGCCACTCTCTACTATAGTCAGAGGGTATCACCGGTTGGCTTTGTTATAGTAAATAATCAACACTTATAGTTTTAAAGTGGTAAAAACTCAAATTTGCCATCAGTTGCGCCCTGGCCCCCTCCTGTTGGTGTTATACTTATAAATGCTGTTGTTAATATCCCCCTCCGGTTGTTGGCTCCTTTAAACGAAGTTCTGGTTGCGCTGTTGCCAATACCACACAGCCGAACAGTACGAAATATTCAAACATTTCAAACTGCAAATGACACACATACTCAACACACTATTATATTTTAGTACATGTTTTGACAAACCCCCCAAAACTTATAAACCACAAAAGACCCCTATCCTCACTAATACATCAATGTCACATCACACTCCCCAATATAATCAGCCACCCTCAGCCCCTACATTTTGGAAATGGTAGTAGTGTGATTTAATTTATTTAAAACAACTTAGATTACCTTTATTCTCTAAACTTGTAGACACGCCGGGTTAATTGTTTGTCTGAACAATTGTATCTCACGACTAACTCAGGCAAACTGGTTGTCTGTGCGGGTTAATTGTTTGTCTGAACAATTGTATCTTACGACTAACTCAGGCAAACTGGCTATTTAATCGTTCTAATAAAGATAGGTTATATTAAAATTTCCGTTTGTGTTTACAAAAAAGATTTAATTTAGAAACAATTAAAAGACTCAAAATATTACACTTTGAAAATAATTTGGTTTTTACAAGTTTAGCCTAATAATTTAAAATACAAAAGTTTACATCCTTGAAAAATGTTTTGTATGAAAGCTAGGTGAATGCACACTGGAATCATATATCTACTGATTTGTTTTAATTGAAAAATATCAAAAAATTAAATATAAAAACTAGCTTGGCAATCGCCTGAACTTACGTGGCTTTGTTAGGACATATAATAATGTACACGGGCTCACTTCAATAACAGATTTAAATTTTGAAATCAATAAACTAAACGTAACAAAGCCACTAATAAAACTTTTCCCCTTTCTTATTAAATTTTGAAAATTACATTAGTATAATTTTAACACCTATAATACCGACTACAAGCCTATCCATCTATTGTGTGTGATGGGAGAATGAGCAATACTCTATTTCAAACGATAAGATACACAATGTTCGAAATATCCCCTCCCTTGTATAGTCAGTAAAACGTTTCAATAGTTCTCGCATTTTTTCAACATGGCGTCATTTTGACTGCCGTAGTTATAAAACATTTTTATAAAGTAAAATTTCTTTTATACAAGGCCTATTTTATAATAATTAAACCATAAATATTTATGCAGCAAACTGAATAGTAGAAAATAATGAACAGCATGTTACAAACCTAACCCAACCTGAGGGTCAGATACAGTCTGACAGTGAGATACATCTGAAACGGCCGGCTTCAGTAAAACAAAGAAGGTATTGCTTCTATTGGCAAGTGTTACATAGCAACATAAAGAATGTTCAAGGGTTATGTAATTACATCATTTATGTAATTCATCAATTACATTATACAATTATTTCTATGTAATAACAATTTCTTTGTATATTTTCAGGTTTGAGTATCATATAATATTAGTCGGTTGTGGAAACTAGACCTCAGATTGATATAACTGGTTGTTCAGGCAAAACAAGAAGGAAAAAGTCTTTATTTTAATTGGTTAAGATTATATTGATTCTAATTAAAGTAAATTATTTAAATCATCTACTGTCGAAGCCTATACGCATTTTATTAACTTATTTACGTCACTTTGACAAATTAAATTTAAAAGGTTTGCTTAAATTTAAAAAAATTTTTAAACATTTTCAAGAGTCACCGTTACTTTTTTCACTTCTGTAAGTATCAGAATATGAATGTATTAGAATATGAATATTATACTTTCATGAATCCTATGAATGTTTCAGATTACCACTGGTTGGTGCTCGCGGGGTTTTGTAGCAGTTACTTCAAAAATGTGCCAGGGAAAAAGCGTTGTAAGTTTACGTGACATATATAACTTGTGGTAAAATTTAGAATTTAGATTATAGGGTTTGTATAGGGAGTAATGCAAGACTTATATAAAAACAAAACAACCGAAAAATTATATAAACCAACAAATACAAATACAGATTTGTGCGAATTGAATTTCTTGGACGAAACGATAAAACGAATAAAGTTCAATAGAACTGCGAACAACTGGTTACTTCCATTTATGTAGCCGGTGTCGAAGAGTTATTCACGATCACATGATGCTTTATAATAGATCTGTGGATGGTTTGTTCCACCCTTGGAAATTGTAGTCAGAGGTGTTGGTATTGATCTCCTAAAAAATAATTTATTGCCAAAGCCAAAACTTTTAAAATTAAAAGTCTTTTTAAAACTCTATCTTAGACTTAAGTTGGCGAAATAAGTGAACTAAATATATTACTCACAAGTTAAGTTTGTTATAATAAATTTATTTGCAGCAGATTTCAAAAATACCTTGATTGGGATATAGACTACTACTAGGAAAATATTGTGGAGTGGCTGCGGTCGTAGTAGGGGTGGCTGGAACTTAATTCTGTAAAATTACATCTTAGAGTTTTACACCCACTCCCAGGCAATATGCTAACTCTGCTAATAACAAGAAGTTGGACTGTCAGAGCAATATGTTCTGCAGAACAAACTAAGCTAGGAGTGGAATGAAAACCATTTAATAAACTAGTAACAATAATTTAACAACACAACACTTTCGGATGAACTCCGAGATCTTATAATATATCTACAAACTTTTTGTTCTATTACACTTCTAATACCGGACTAGGCAACTAACCCCCCAAAAATAAACAACAAACATCTCGAATTATACATAGCTAATAATAACAATTAAACATTTCAACAACGTAACCAAAAACTAATAAAATAAAATAACTTCAAACAAAGAATAAAACCTAATCAACAAAAGTAAACAGTAAATAAACAGACTACATGGTGACTGGTACTACCCTCCCCTAGGCATGGAAACCTGTTCTAACCACAAAGCGAATCAGTTTCTACCATTATTGTAGCCCAGTGATATGCGAAACACATAGATTACAGGACCATATGGTATCAGACACCATTAGCCGTTTGAAAGCACTGAGGATACGGCTTCCAAATCGACATTTCGGTAACGAAGTGACTGACACGCTCGCCATCCTTTTTCTCCCCCGAGCTTCCATAAGGCTTCACGATGTTTCTATCCCTTCCGTAATATGTCACGATTACTTCTCAGCACATTTCCATAAAAGGGGAATTAGGAATCATGATAATGTCAAAGCCTAACAGGACTCATAGCGGTCAGGGGTTGCTATCGTGTAAGAGTCCCGTCTGACGTGGTCGGATCTCCACTAAACTCATCAACTACCAAGAGTGGCCATTGACTAATAGGTTATTTTAAATAAACTAGAAACTTAAGGAATATTCAATAAACAATAAACGTAATAATATACCAAAGCAGTGTTTATTTAGGAAATCAGTTAAACTAATGCAAGAAATGAAAGCTTTAAAAAAAATAGCTTTAAATATTAATTTCCCCAAACTGCATTTGTCTGCGTGGTTTTTGGAAGTTCGTTAAAGATTTATTGAATATAGATCATAGCTGGAGTCTTTATTATATTCTATGGTTTTTATTTTAATTTCTGGTTCTTTGTTGTTTATTTTCACAAATGAGCAGCTACTGTCGAACGAAGTTACTAAATTGAAGCTTTTTAATGACATTTTATACACGATTAATTAAAAGCTGTTATTTTACTGTCAACTCGATTTGTACTTCCTCTATAAGGATTGTTTATACATATAAAGTTATTTAAAAAAATGTATACAATTTCTTACAGAACAGACAAATTTGAAGTAATTATAAGATTTAAAAACAAACGCTTGGTAGGATTATGTGGGAAAATTAAGCCCCAAAACAGACTTCCTGTGCACTGCAAAACTTGACTCAGCTTCACGTATTGCGCTAGTAGGCGCTAACCAATCTGAATATTAACAATAAAATAACGTAAATATATATAGACATATATATAATTAGTTCTTTAATACAATTGTCAAAACCTAACAGTTCTAATACTTATAGGCCGATATCTCAAATCGAGTTTATTTTACAGTAAAAAATAAATTTTAAGATTTTCACGATACATAAATAGATTTAGTTATAGCTAAACGTTAGGATAACAGTGTATGTGGCATTTGTTTTCATGTTCCAATGGCTCTGTTCCTCAGACACTTTGCGAGTTTCGACTCTACGAAAAGCCTTACCTGAATATAACCAAACTCTTGGAACTACAATGCTTTCATGATGGAAAATACGGTAAGTACTATAAACAAAACACAATTCAAATTATTTGCTACATTTCTAAGGTATATCACTATTTGTATTTCCGGACGCTTCTCGTCAATGATTTTCACTAAAAACGATAAAAGTGCAATAAAAATAATTATTATTATCAGTTTCAGTTACAAACATATACATATTCCTTACAGTAATAGATATAATATTATTTCTATAAATATATGAAAATCACTTACAGTTATATATGTATTATAATTTTTTACAGTTACAAACATATACATATTCCTTACAGTAATAAATATAATATTATTTCTATTATTATATGAAAATCACTTACAGTTATAAATGTATTATAATTTTTTACAGTTACAAACATATACATATTCCTTACAGTAATAAATATAATATTATTTCTATTGATATATGAAAATCACTTACAGTTATAAATGTATTATAATTTTTTACAGTTACAAACATATACATATTCCTTACAGTAATAGATATAATATTATTTCTATTGATATATGAAAATCACTTACAGTTATAAATGTATTATAATTTTTTACAGTTACAAACATATACATATTCCTTACAGTAATAGATATAATATTATTTCTATAAATATATGAAAATCACTTACAGTTATAAATGTATTATAATTTTTTACAGTTACAAACATATACATATTCCTTACAGTAATAGATATAATATTATTTCTATAAATATATGAATATCACTTACAGTTATAAATGTATTATAATTTTTTACAGTTACAAACATATACATATTCCTTACAGTAATAGATATAATATTATTTCTATAAATATAGAAAATCGCTTACAGTTATAAATGTATTATAATTTTTTACAGTTACAAACATATACATATTCCTTACAGTAATAGATATAATATTATTTCTATAAATATATGAAAATCGCTTACAGTTATATATATATTATAATTTTTTACAGTTACAAACATATACATATTCCTTACAGTAATAGATATAATATTATTTCTATAAATATATGAATATCACTTACAGTTATAAATGTATTATAATTTTTTACAGTTACAAACATATACATATTCCTTACAGTAATAGATATAATATTATTTCTATAAATATATGAAAATCGCTTACAGTTATATATGTATTATAATTTTTTACAGTTACAAACATATACATATTCCTTACAGTAATAGATATAATATTATTTCTATAAATATATGAAAATCACTTACAGTTATAAATGTATTATAATTTTTTACAGTTACACACATATACATATTCCTTACAGTAATAGATATAATATTATTTCTATAAATATATGATAATCACTTACAGTTATATATGTATTATAATTTTTTACAGTTACAAACATATACATATTCCTTACAGTAATAGATATAATATTATTTCTATAAATATATGAAAATCACTTACAGTTATAAATGTATTATAATTTTTTACAGTTACAAACATATACATATTCCTTACAGTAATAAATATAATATTATTTCTATTATTATATGAAAATCACTTACAGTTATAAATGTATTATAATTTTTTACAGTTACAAACATATACATATTCCTTACAGTAATAAATATAATATTATTTCTATTAATATATGAAAATCACTTACAGTTATAAATGTATTATAATTTTTTACAGTTACAAACATATACATATACCTTACAGTAATAAATATAATATTATTTCCTATTAATATATGAAAATCACTTACAGTTATAAATGTATTATAATGTTTTACAGTTACAAACATATACATATTCCTTACAGTAATAAATATAATATTATTTCTATTAATATATGAAAATCACTTACAGTTATAAATGTATTATAATTTTTTACAGTTACAAACATATACATATTCCTTACAGTAATAAATATAATATTATTTCTATTAATATATGAAAATCACTTACAGTTATAAATGTATTATAATTGTTTACAGTTACAAACATATACATATTCCTTACAGTAATAATTATAATATTATTTCTATTAATATATGAAAATCACTTACAGGTATAAATGTATTATACTTTTTTACAGTTACAAACATATACATATTCCTTACAGTAATAAATATAATATTATTTCTATTAATATATGGAAATCACTTACAGTTATAAATGTATTATAATTTTTTACAGTTACAAACATATACATATACCTTACAGTAATAAATATAATATTATTTCCTATTAATATATGAAAATCACTTACAGTTATAAATGTATTATAATTTTTTACAGTTACAAACATATACATATTCCTTACAGTAATAAATATAATATTATTTCTATTAATATATGCAAATCACTAACAGTTATAAATGTATTATAATTTTTTACAGTTACAAACATATACATATTCCTTACAGCAATAAATATAATATTATTTCTATTAATATATGCAAATCACTTACAGTTATAAATGTAATATAATTTTTTACAGTTACAAACATATTCATATTCCTTACAGTAATAAATATAATATTATTTCTATTATTATATGAAAATCACTTACAGTTATAAATGTATTATAATTTTTTACAGTTACAAACATATACATATTCCTTACAGTAATAAATATAATATTATTTCTATTAATATATGAAAATCACTTACAGTTATAAATGTATTATAATTTTTTACAGTTACAAACATATACATATACCTTACAGTAATAAATATAATATTATTTCTTATTAATATATGAAAATCACTTACAGTTATAAATGTATTATAATTTTTTACATTTACAAACATATACATATTCCTTACAGTAATAAATATAATATTATTTCTATTAATATATGAAAATCACTTACAGTTATAAATGTATTATAATTTTTTACAGTTACAAACATATACATATTCCTTACAGTAATAAATATAATATTATTTCTATTAATATATGAAAATCACTTACAGTTATAAATGTATTATAATTTTTTACAGTTACAAACATATACATATTCCTTACAGTAATAGATATAATATTATTTCTATAAATATATGAATATCACTTACAGTTATAAATGTATTATAATTTTTTACAGTTACAAACATATACATATTCCTTACAGTAATAGATATAATATTATTTCTATAAATATATGAAAATCGCTTACAGTTATAAATGTATTATAATTTTTTACAGTTACAAACATATACATATTCCTTACAGTAATAGATATAATATTATTTCTATAAATATATGAAAATCGCTTACAGTTATATATATATTATAATTTTTTACAGTTACAAACATATACATATTCCTTACAGTAATAGATATAATATTATTTCTATAAATATATGAATATCACTTACAGTTATAAATGTATTATAATTTTTTACAGTTACAAACATATACATATTCCTTACAGTAATAGATATAATATTATTTCTATAAATATATGAAAATCACTTACAGTTATAAATGTATTATAATTTTTTACAGTTACAAACATATACATATAACTTACAGTAATAAATATAATATTATTTCCTATTAATATATGAAAATCACTTACAGTTATAAATGTATTATAATGTTTTACAGTTACAAACATATACATATTCCTTACAGTAATAAATATAATATTATTTCTATTAATATATGAAAATCACTTACAGTTATAAATGTATTATAATTTTTTACAGTTACAAACATATACATATTCCTTACAGTAATAAATATAATATTATTTCTATTAATATATGAAAATCACTTACAGTTATAAATGTATTATAATTTTTTACAGTTACAAACATATACATATTCCTTACAGTAATAAATATAATATTATTTCTATTAATATATGAAAATCACTTACAGTTATAAATGTATTATAATTGTTTACAGTTACAAACATATACATATTCCTTACAGTAATAATTATAATATTATTTCTATTAATATATGAAAATCACTTACAGGTATAAATGTATTATACTTTTTTACAGTTACAAACATATACATATTCCTTACAGTAATAAATATAATATTATTTCTATTAATATATGGAAATCACTTACAGTTATAAATGTATTATAATTTTTTACAGTTACAAACATATACATATACCTTACAGTAATAAATATAATATTATTTCCTATTAATATATGAAAATCACTTACAGTTATAAATGTATTATAATTTTTTACAGTTACAAACATATACATATTCCTTACAGTAATAAATATAATATTATTTCTATTAATATATGCAAATCACTAACAGTTATAAATGTATTATAATTTTTTACAGTTACAAACATATACATATTCCTTACAGCAATAAATATAATATTATTTCTATTAATATATGCAAATCACTTACAGTTATAAATGTAATATAATTTTTTACAGTTACAAACATATACATATTCCTTACAGTAATAAATATAATATTATTTCTATTATTATATGAAAATCACTTACAGTTATAAATGTATTATAATTTTTTACAGTTACAAACATATACATATTCCTTACAGTAATAAATATAATATTATTTCTATTAATATATGAAAATCACTTACAGTTATAAATGTATTATAATTTTTTACAGTTACAAACATATACATATACCTTACAGTAATAAATATAATATTATTTCTTATTAATATATGAAAATCACTTACAGTTATAAATGTATTATAATTTTTTACATTTACAAACATATACATATTCCTTACAGTAATAAATATAATATTATTTCTATTAATATATGAAAATCACTTACAGTTATAAATGTATTATAATTTTTTACAGTTACAAACATATACATATTCCTTACAGTAATAAATATAATATTATTTCTATTAATATATGAAAATCACTTACAGTTATAAATGTATTATAATTTTTTACAGTTACAAACATATACATATTCCTTACAGTAATAGATATAATATTATTTCTATAAATATATGAATATCACTTACAGTTATAAATGTATTATAATTTTTTACAGTTACAAACATATACATATTCCTTACAGTAATAGATATAATATTATTTCTATAAATATATGAAAATCGCTTACAGTTATAAATGTATTATAATTTTTTACAGTTACAAACATATACATATTCCTTACAGTAATAGATATAATATTATTTCTATAAATATATGAAAATCGCTTACAGTTATATATATATTATAATTTTTTACAGTTACAAACATATACATATTCCTTACAGTAATAGATATAATATTATTTCTATAAATATATGAATATCACTTACAGTTATAAATGTATTATAATTTTTTACAGTTACAAACATATACATATTCCTTACAGTAATAGATATAATATTATATCTATAAATATATGAAAATCGCTTACAGTTATATATGTATTATAATTTTTTACAGTTACAAACATATACATATTCCTTACAGTAATAGATATAATATTATTTCTATAAATATATGAAAATCACTTACAGTTATAAATGTATTATAATTTTTTACAGTTACACACATATACATATTCCTTACAGTAATAGATATAATATTATTTCTATAAATATATGATAATCACTTACAGTTATATATGTATTATAATTTTTTACAGTTACAAACATATACATATTCCTTACAGTAATAGATATAATATTATTTCTATAAATATATGAAAATCACTTACAGTTATAAATTTATTATAATTTTTTACAGTTACAAACATATACATATTCCTCACAGCAATAAATATAATATTATTTCTATTAATATATGCAAATCACTTACAGTTATAAATGTATTATAATTTTTTACAGTTACAAACATATACATATTCCTTACAGCAATAAATATAATATTATTTCTATTAATATATGCAAATCACTTACAGTTATAAATGTATTATAATTTTTTACAGTTACAAACATATACATATTCCTTACAGTAATAAATATAATATTATTTCTATTATTATATGAAAATCACTTACAGTTATAAATGTATTATAATTTTTTACAGTTACAAACATATACATATTCCTTACAGTAATAAATATAATATTATTTCTATTAATATATGAAAATCACTTACAGTTATAAATGTATTATAATTTTTTACAGTTACAAACATATACATATAACTTACAGTAATAAATATAATATTATTTCCTATTAATATATGAAAATCACTTACAGTTATAAATGTATTATAATGTTTTACAGTTACAAACATATACATATTCCTTACAGTAATAAATATAATATTATTTCTATTAATATATGAAAATCACTTACAGTTATAAATGTATTATAATTTTTTACAGTTACAAACATATACATATTCCTTACAGTAATAAATATAATATTATTTCTATTAATATATGAAAATCACTTACAGTTATAAATGTATTATAATTGTTTACATTTACAAACATATACATATTCCTTACAGTAATAATTATAATATTATTTCTATTAATATATGAAAATCACTTACAGGTATAAATGTATTATACTTTTTTACAGTTACAAACATATACATATTCCTTACAGTAATAAATATAATATTATTTCTATTAATATATGGAAATCACTTACAGTTATAAATGTATTATAATTTTTTACAGTTACAAACATATACATATACCTTACAGTAATAAATATAATATTATTTCCTATTAATATATGAAAATCACTTACAGTTATAAATGTATTATAATTTTTTACAGTTACAAACATATACATATTCCTTACAGTAATAAATATAATATTATTTCTATTAATATATGAAAATCACTTACAGTTATAAATGTATTATAATTTTTTACAGTTACAAACATATACATATTCCTTACAGTAATAAATATAATATTATTTCTATTAATATATGAAAACCACTTACAGTTATAAATGTATTATAATTGTTTACAGTTACAAACATATACATATTCCTTACAGTAATAGATATAATATTATTTCTATAAATATATGAAAATCACTTACAGTTATAAATGTATTATAATTTTTTACAGTTACAAACATATACATATTCCTTACAGTAATAGATATAATATTATTTCTATAAATATATGAAAATCGCTTACAGTTATATATGTATTATAATTTTTCACAGTTACAAACATATACATATTCCTTACAGTAATAGATATAATATTATTTCTATAAATATATGAAAATCACTTACAGTTATAAATGTATTATAATTTTTTACAGTTACACACATATACATATTCCTTACAGTAATAGATATAATATTATTTCTATAAATATATGATAATCACTTACAGTTATATATGTATTATAATTTTTTACAGTTACAAACATATACATATTCCTTACAGTAATAGATATAATATTATTTCTATAAATATATGAAAATCACTTACAGTTATAAATTTATTATAATTTTTTACAGTTACAAACATATACATATTCCTTACAGCAATAAATATAATATTATTTCTATTAATATATGCAAATCACTTACAGTTATAAATGTAATATAATTTTTTACAGTTACAAACATATACATATTCCTTACAGTAATAAATATAATATTATTTCTATTATTATATGAAAATCACTTACAGTTATAAATGTATTATAATTTTTTACAGTTACAAACATATACATATTCCTTACAGTAATAAATATAATATTATTTCTATTAATATATGAAAATCACTTACAGTTATAAATGTATTATAATTTTTTACAGTTACAAACATATACATATACCTTACAGTAATAAATATAATATTATTTCTCATTAATATATGAAAATCACTTACAGTTATAAATGTATTATAATTTTTTACATTTACAAACATATACATATTCCTTACAGTAATAAATATAATATTATTTCTATTAATATATGAAAATCACTTACAGTTATAAATGTATTATAATTTTTTACAGTTACAAACATATACATATTCCTTACAGTAATAAATATAATATTATTTCTATTAATATATGAAAATCACTTACAGTTATAAATGTATTATAATTGTTTACAGTTACAAACATATACAAATTCCTTACAGTAATAATTATAATATTATTTCTATTAATATATTAAAATCACTTACAGTTATAAATGTATTATACTTTTTTACAGTTACAAACATATACATATTCCTTACAGTAATAAATATAATATTATTTCTATTAATATATGAATATCACTTACAGTTATAAATGTATTATAATTTTTTACAGTTACAAACATATACATATTCCTTACAGTAATAAATATAATATTATTTCTACTAATATATGAAAATCACTTACAGTTATAAATGTATTATAATTTTTTACAGTTACAAACATATACATATTCCTTACAGTAATAAATATAATATTATTTCTATTAATATATGAAAATCACTTAATTTCTTTTTGTTATCACGTTATAGTGTTTTAGGCACGTTATAAATAAATATTACTATATATATATATATATATATATATATTGCTCTGCTTACTTATTAATCAGCATATATACTAATGCAGGACTGCAGGATTGACAAATATTTTATTGCACTACTACAGGTATTGAAAACGGCACTTAAATAGCAATATTTGTTGTCATCAAACATGTTTCTGCAATATATAGTATGTTTGATCTAGGATTATTTTGTAGAAAGTATTTATGTTCCTATCTATATAAATATATATAGCTTCAACGAGCCAACCTCAAGTTACTTTTAAGTATTTTATTGTTTTCTTTTGTTAATAATAATGGTTTAGCTACTGTTTTAGATAAACCTCTGACCCATACCTCCATCTTTAACCGAATTAGTTTAAAAAGCAAACCTTGTTTTATCTATTAATTACAATCATGCATAACATTTTATTTAAATAACGTTTGGAATACAAATTAAAAATTTAATTCATGAAAGCTTCTATAACTATCCACCATTTACGTGGTCATTATCATATTACATATATATTATACCTAGAAAAATTCCGTTGAAAATACATATCATTTGTATATATATATATATATATATATATATATATATATATATATATATCGCAGTATGTTTTCTTGTGTATTAATAAAGAACAAAAGTCTCAATACAAATAATTTAGACTTATTTATTCTTTATTTTATAAAGAATAATTATAATTCTTGTATTTGTATTTAGACTTTTGTTCTTATATATATATATATATATATATATATATATATATATATATATATATATATATATAAAGTAAAACAGCCAAACAGTGTACCAACATTTTAGGAGGTAAACTGTATTCAGTAGTCAAAAACCACTGATAAAATTATGGAAACAAAATTTACATAAACAAGTATCTTAAAAAAAGGTCTGTGCAATGGAAGTGTATACACAATATGGAGTTTTTAAGAATGTGTAGCTATATATTACATTAAAGTTAGGCCTACATATTAATGTGATACATTATAGTGCTCTGTTTAATTTTGTATAAAGTTTTATGAGGTAATTTCATTTATACATGTATATAATTATATTATTGAAAACACATATCTTATCGAATTGGGAAAGTATATTTTCATTTTGTCATAACTAATAGTGGTGTATTTTTGTTTACAGCGACGGCTAGACCAACGGACGACACAAGAGCACGTAAGTTTTCTATATTTAGTAAATGTAATGTTTCAATAAATATATGAAATATTCAAGCAAGTTAATTTTTATCTGTCTCGTCTGTTAAAAACAGTAAACTTGTTACCCAATGTAGACATGATCTAATCAGTATTCCGGTAACAATCCTTCGTACAAACTGCGCCGCTACCTTAGGAGCTGTAGATAGATTAACCCCGATGGGGAATCTCCCTTAATCTCCCCATACCAGGACAGATGTTTACCAAGGAGTAACCCAGTCTATAATTTTCCCAAAGATGAAACACACTTTGACCACCTATCGTATGTAAAGATGATATATCAGGAGATAAGGATATGTTCTTAGCCTTACCTAACCTTGACGTTACTACGTGTTAATGCTCGTAACGAAACTGACCCAGTGTGAAGGTCAAACAACTATTATAACAAAAAATTGTTATAACTTTTTTTTTTAAATAATTTATTAATTCCTTTTAAACACGCATATCTCTTGCCGTCAGAAGTTCACTTAGTAGTCATTGACCTAATTCATGCAATTTTGTCCGGAAATTTCCTTGGGTTATTACAAATAATTGTATTATGTAACCCGTGTGTATAATTTAAAAGAGGCGTGGACCTTGGAAAATCCCAGAGACTACGTAGATATTCTATGAGTGTATGTTTTGTAAAAAAATTCATAATTATTAGTAAAAATCATTAGAACCAAATCTACAGTAAGGTACTATTCAGCTAGTACAGACATAGACAATAATGCACCTAATATTTTATTACTGAAATCTTTCTCTAAAGAAGATGTAACTATGTATCCTCCAGCATTAAAGTTTCTGATGTCAACCCGCCATTGTACCTCTTGAACTAATATCGTAACCAGCACGAATGGCAAACATTTCCAGTTACTCAGTTACAACAAGTACATGATGCTTTTTTTAATTCCCAATTTTTGGTGTGTCGGTGGCAGGTTTTTGTCATGTATGTAAGTGGTTTTTAGATGTCCAAATAAAATGTTTATTGTCATAATGGTTAACATGTGAAGTCGATATAATAAATCCCATTCCAAGTATAACGATGCAGCTTTCGAACCCAGGTTCTGCGTTTTATGGCTAGATGATCTAAAAATATATGGCAAGACGTTGTTGCCTCTATATTGTTTTTCAAAAGAAATAGAAATAACAATCGTTAAATTAAAACAATAGAAATAGAAACGATAGCTATATTTTTTTACGCATTCGTTTTCTTAGGCGTAATTTAAGAATATTTAAAAGTAACTATAATTTTATCTAGAACAAAGGATTAGGAGTTTTGATTCTGATTTGAAGAGGACAGATATCCTGACTGAACCCAGACTGAACACAAATCCTGGCTCTAATTTATTTCAGAAACTTTACTTACCTTAATTTATATGTTATTCATACTTGTTATATAATGTGATACATTTAAGCACTCTGTTTTTTGGTTTTTTAAAAGTTTTGTATGGCAATTTTATTTATATATGTATATAATTATATTCTTCAATACACACATTTTCTAGCATTTCATTTTGTCAATACTAATGTTAGTTTTCCTTGTTTATAGATGAACATGAGGAAAGAATTCCAACAACAACCGGTAAGTATTTTATCTTCAGTAAATAAAATATTTCAATGAAAAAAACTATTATTCCAGAAAGTTATTTTTATCTCATCAGCTATTAAAAACAGTATCGTAATGAAGTCTTGAAAAATAACTTATTGCCCACTGTAGGCAGGATTTCATCTGTATTCCGGCCATAATATTACGTAAAGACTGCGTCACTACTACAGGGGCTGTAGGTATATTAACTCCGTTGTAAAATGTCTCATATCTCCCTATACCAGGACAGAGGTTTACCTAAAACTAACACACTCTATAATGTTGCCCAAGAAGAAGCACTTTATTACCACGTATCGTATATATAGATGATATTTCAGGAGATAATGATATGTTATTATTTCCTAACCTTACCTAACATTCCCATTACTACATGTTATTGCTCCTAACGAATCTGGCCTAATGGGAAAGCTAAATAGGTTATATGACAAACATTTTATTATTTTTTCCTAATTAATTTTTTTCTTCCATGTATGCATATCTTACTCGAACACGTTTCACACTTTATTTTTTCATATTTATATTCTATCTATTCACGGTGTATGTTTGCTTCTAAAGGCATTTCCAAAGTCTAGCCGTTGGGTTTTATGAGATGAAATTTGCAATCCAAATTTAGTGATAAAACATTTTCCAATTTTCTCTTCAGAAGTGCATGAGTAGGACTATTTAGAAATTAAATATTACAAATTACTGAGATTTTTGTCTACGCTGTTTCAAATAGTGCTATGATTAACTCCTGTTTTTCATACGTCAATCCTCTAGAACCTTCGGGCGTTCACTTTTTATTCATTGATTTATATTATGCAATTTTTTCTGGAAGCTTCGTTGAAATATTAGAAATAGTTGTATGACATAACCACTGTGTGTAATTTAAAATCACTCAAGTGACCTTGGACACTCTCATGAGAGAATTTAGATATTCTGTGAGAGTAAATTATCTAAGGATAATTTCATAATTTATTATTGGTAAAAATAATTTGTAGTTTGAAGAAAAATAAATCACCAGGAGACGGCAGTTTGCTGACTGGGTATTGAGAATATGGTCAGAGATGCCATTATCGGCAAAAAAATCATCAGTAGTTATATTGCTTCTTGTAGTCATATTCTCCCTATTCGTTATGAGTGTATGTTTTGTTATATATTACTATTATTATAATTTGCCTCTCGTTTTCAATAGTCAATTCTCTACAAACTTTAGATGTTCACTTATAAGTCACTGATTTATTTTTGGCAATGTTTAGAGGTTTCCGTGGAATATTTGAAATAATTGTATGACGCAACTTATGTGTATTATTTAAAATCAGGCTTTGACCATGCACAATGTCCTGGGACAATTTAGATATTGAAAGTAAGGAGAATTGGTAAAATAATTTGAAGTAAAACTACAGTAAGCTACTACTTCAGCAACTTCAGACATAGACAATAATGCAGTTAATATTTTATTACTGAAATCAATCTTTAAAGCAGATGTCATTATACAACAGCATTAAAGTTTCTGATTTCAAGCTACCATTGTACTTCTTGAACTAATATCGTAGCCAGCACGAGTGGCAAACATTTACAATTCCTCAGTTAAATTAACTACATGATGCTTTTTTAAATCCCAATTTTTGTTGTGTCAGTGACAGGTTTTTGTTATGTATCTAAGTGGGTTTTAGATGTCCAAGTAAAATGTTTATTGTCATAATGGTTAACATGTGAAGTCGATATAAATATTAATGAACCATACCAAGAATAATGATGAAGCTTTCGAAGCCAGATTATGAGTTTTACTCATTAATAAACTTTTATAGAAATAGCTAAAAGATATGAAAATATATGGCTTTGACGTTGTTACCTCAATTATGTTTTGTAAAAGAAATAGATATAGCAATCGTTTAATTTATAACAAAAGAAATGAAAACGATATCTATATTATTTTACGCATTATTTTTTTTTAGGCGTAGTTTAGGAGTATTTTAAATAAATCATTAGACTCATTTAAGAGAAATAAATTCAATCTTTAAAATTAACTATAGTTTTATCTAGAACAAAGAATTAAGTTCTGATTCTAGTTTGATGTGGACAGATATTCTGATTGAACCCGGACTGAACACATATCCGTGGACAAGTCACATCCGGTCAGTGTCACGTTGAAGTCTTTACTTCCTTATAAAAAGGTTTAGTCTTGATATTGTAACCGCCGGTAATTTGAAAGTGGTGTAGGCTTTAATTTATTAAGGAAACTTTGCCTAGCTTTAATCACATGTTATTTATACTTGTTTTTGAATGTGATACATTAAAGCTCTCAGTTTTTGTTATTTTTAAGTTTTTTAGGGTAATTTTATTTAAATATGTATGTAATTATATTCTTCAATACACAAATTTTCTAGTATTAATATGAGTATTATTTCATTTTGTCAATACTAATGTCAGTTCTCTTTGTTTATAGATGTTTGGTACGGAGAAATTACAACAAATCGTAAGTTTATTATCTTTAATAAATGTAATAAATTAAATGGGAAAAAAAATCATTTCAGCAAGTTGTTTTTATCTGTCTCATCAGCTATTAAAAAAGTATCGTAATGATGTCTCGAAAACTAACTTATTATCCACTGTAGGGAAGATTTTATCTGTATTCCGGCCATAATATTACATACAGCTACGCCACTACTGCAGGGATGTAAGTGCATTAACCCCGTTGTAAAGTCTCTTGTATCTCCCTATAACAGGACAGAGCTTTACCTAAAATTGAACCACTCAGTAATATTGCCCGAAAAGAAGCACTTTAATACCACGTATCGTATATATAGAAGATATTTCAGAAGATAATGATATGTTATTATTTCTTTGCCTTACCTAACCTTTCCATTACTACATGTTATTGCTCCTAACATATCCGACCTAATGGGAAAGCCAACTAGGTTTTCTAACAACCAATTTAATATTTTTTCCTAATTAGTTTTCCTTCCAAGTATGAATGTCTTACTTGTACACGTTTTAAATTTCATTTGTTCATATTCATATTCTATCTATTCATAGGTTATGTTTGCTTCGAAAGTCATTTCCAGATTCTATCCTTTGGGTTTTATGAAATGGAATTCACAATAAAAAATTAGTGATAAACGTTTTCAATTTTCTCTTCACAAGCGCATGCGTAGGACTAATTATAAATTAAAACATAAAAATTACTGAGATTTTTGACGAAGCTGTTTCAAATAGTATTATAATAAACTTCTGTTTTTCTTACGTCACTTTTCTAGAACCGTCAGATGTTCACCTATAATTCATTGATTTATTTTATGCAATTTTGAGTGGAAGCTCCAGTAAAATATTAGAAATTATTGTATAACAAACACTGTTTATCATTTAACATCAAGTGTTAACCTTGGACACTCTCGTGAGACAAAGAAAATATTCTGTGAGAGTAAATTATGTAAAGATAATTTCACAATTTATTATTTGTAAACATTTATTTGTTCATATTTATATTGAATCTATTCATAGTGTATATTTGTTTCGAAAGACATTTCAAAATTCTTGCCGTTAGGTTTTATGAGATGATATTCGCAATCCAAATTTAGTGATAAAATGTTTTAGAATTTTCTCTTCACAAGCGCATGACTATTTATAAATTAAAACATAAAAATTACTGAGTATTTTGACGACGCTGTTTCAAATAGTATTATAATAAACTTCTGTTTGTCTTACGTCAATCCTCTAGAACCTCCAGGTGTTCACTTATTATTCACTGATTTATTTTATGCAATTTTGTCTGGAAGCTTCGAAATATTAGAAATAATTGTGTGTCATAACCACTGTGTATCATTTAAAATTAGGCGTAGACCTTTTACACTCTCGTGAGGTGATTTAAATATTCTGTGAGAGTAAATTATGCAAAGATAATTTAATAATTTATTATTTGTAAAAATTATTTGAAGTTTTTACTGCAGTAAGCTGGTACTTAACCAACAACAGAAATAAACAATAATGCAGTTAGAATTTTATTGCTGAAATTAATCTTTAAGAAGATGTCATTTCACTCCAGCACTAAAGTTCCTGATGTCAACCTGTCATTGTACTTTTTCAACTAATATCGTAACCATCAAACCTTTCCATTTGCATAGTTAAATAACATGATAATGTGTTTTTTAAATTCCGAATGATTGGTATGTTGACGACAGGTTATTGTTATGCATTTAAGGCTATACATGTTCTCACAAAACGTTTATTGTAATAATTGTTACAATGTGAGGTCGATATAATTAAATAATCATATCAAGTCTAATGAGGAAGCTTACGGACCAGGTTGTGAGTTTTACTTAATATTAAGAAAATCTAAAAATAAGTAAATTTTTCCTTTGGTATTATTCATTAAAAACAATTTATAGTATTACAAATAAAAACGCTAACTATATTATTTTACGCATTTGTTTTCATAGCTGTGAATTAATGATATTTTAAACAAATCATTAAAATTATTCAGGATTACCTGTTTAAGAAAAGTATATTCATTCTTGAAAGTAAGTTGAACAGGTCCCATCTGGTCGGTGTTAGAATGCAGTATTTACCTCCGTATAAAAAGATTTAGTCCTGACCAGAAGTGATAAGGTGGTCATAAAAGCAGGTTACTCACTTCTCAGTTCATTATCAAATTTGGCGCAATACTTGAAATAAAATTACCAAATCCATTTATAAAGTTTTGACTTTGTTCAAAGCTGCATATGAAGGTTAAAGTAATTAAAAATTAAAGTTCCATAAGATGGTAGGATTTATATAACATGTTCAAAGGCCACTAAGATACTAATACTCTTTTATTTCATTTGATAATAGAGTATCAAAGTACAATTTGAACTAAAGTTTTTCTATTTATTGTAATTTATAAGGCTAGCGTTTATTCTTAGTTTCCCAAGTCATGTCGCAAAGTTACGTTGCGGTTTCAGGGAGTTGTGACGTCACGCCAACGAAAACAATGATACATTTTAACCAAGTGGAGTAGATATAAAAGGGAAAATCAGTGCATTTGTTTCATTTACAATAACTATGGGTAGACAAATATTGTATACATTAATTTCTAAAGTTATGTTTACACGTGACACAATTAAACATATTATATAACGTTTTGAATAATCATACTTCAAATACCTGTATTTTTTTCTTGCGAGTTCCAATTTTGATTATAGCTTTTTGTTATTATGTTATATTACTTTAGAACAATGAAGGTAAATATTCCTATATATATGGCACTGTTTACTTATTTTTCCTTTTACATATTCAAACAGGACTACACGACGCGACGGTAACATATTTTATTGTACTACTATAGGTATAAATATATTACACTCATATAGCTATTTTTAAAGTCATTAAACATGTTTCTGCAATATAATGTATGTTGAAATTAAACATTATTGTGGAAAAATTGTTTCATTTATGTTCATGTCTATATAAATGTATATAGAATCAACGAGGGAAACCAACTTCATTTTACGTATTTTAATATTTCTTTTGTTTTGTTATAAATACAATTGTTTCTGTTTAAAAAAAAATCTTTGTTCAATAACCATCTTTGACATTTTTAGATTACAATGAAAATTTTATTTACCTTTTAATTACATATTATGCATATTATTATTAAATTCCTTCTATTAACTTACACTCTCCTTATAAATACCTATAATAATCTTGTAGTTAATATATTTCGTTTAAATCAGTCAATTCAAAGTACATTTGTTTAAACCTATGATTGATTTTAAAAGAGTTTTTTTCAAATATTTAATCAATACTTATATTATAAAATTTCTGTGGTTCAGCAAGATTTGAACTGAGAATCTTCATGATCAAAGTCTAGCGTGCCTTGGTACTGCGCCAACTTTCCAATTCCTAGATATTTATCTCAAACATATATATCAATCTCCCCCCTGCATCTGGTTTTCCTCGAAACCTCCATTGTACAACCGTATACCGTTGCCATGTTTCCTACACACTATCATACAAAGTGCTCTAGTGTAACTGAAATAGATTTTTTTTTTTTTTATAACCTATGTAAGAATATACTTTTAAATGTTTTCTTTTAAAAGTTCTTTCATTTGAATAATTTGTGGAATGAAAATTTAAAAATTGGTAGATTTAAAATCTTCTTTCTATCCAAGGTTTACGTGGTTTTCAGCAATATATTTTGTGTTACATTCATAAAATGAATCTGGTAATTCGTTTTATATATAGAAATCTTCGTGATAATTTCTGTAATCTTTGTAATTATATATATAAATATATTGTAATCCTTAGATGAATTATTTTTTCCTGTTGAATATGTATGGTGAAATAAAATAAGTTTCATAAACAGGAATATACGAGTATTACTTCATTTTATTGTTGATTGAAGCTTCTCGCTAATTTACATTATTAGCATTTTCAAAATTTATAAATCACTAGAGTAATGTGACTAGAGTAAGAATGACTATAGAACAATCTTAATCTAGCACATAACTGGACAGTGATTTAAAAATTTCGAAAATGCTAATAATGTAAATTAGCGAAAAGCTTCAATCAACAATAAAATGAAGTAATACTCGTATATTCTTGTTTATAAAAGTTATTTTATTTCACCATATATACATACACACACACACACACACACACACACACACACACATATATATATATATATATATATATAATACATTTTTTCGTTAAATATTTTAAAACAACATAGATTATTCAAATACAAGAATAACCCCTATTCTTGTATTTGAATAACCTATGTTTTTTTAAATATATATTTACATATATATATATATATATATATATATATATATATATATATATATATGTGTGTGTGTGTGTGTGTGTGTGTGTGTGTGTGTGTGTGTGTGTATCAAGGAAAACATAATTGACATAAACAAGGATTTAAAGAAAACATCTATGCATTAGGCAAACATCTATGCAAGTGTAGACAGAAGGTGGTGTAGACAAAATTTGAGAATTGTGTAGCAATATTGCATTACAGTTATTATTTAATGTGATACTTTATAGCGTTCTGATTTTGTTTATAAAGTTTTATGAGGTTTTTTTATTTATTCATGTATATAATTATTATATTTAAAACACACTATTTATCGCATTGTGTTGAGTATTATTTATTTTTGTCATAAATAATGGTGTTTTTTTCTTATTTACAGCTACGGCTATACCACATAATGTAACAAGAACCGGTAAGTTTTTTATATTTAGTATATGTAATATTTCAATAAATAGACCAAATAGCTGAGCAATTTAATTTTTATTTCTCTCATCAGCTGTAAAACCAATTTTGTAATGAAATATTGAATATAAATTTATAATACACTGAGGGCATGAAATATCATTCAGAAGATAATGATATGTTATTATTTCTTTGCCTTACCTAACCTTTCCGTTTGTACATGTTATTGCTCGTTTGTTTTGAAAGGCATTTCCAAATCCTAGCCTTTGGGTTTTATGAGATGATATTCGCAATCCAAATTTAGTGATAAAAAGTTTTAGAATTTTCTCTTCACAAGCGCATGACTATTTATAAATTAAAATATACAAATTACTGAGATTTTTGACGACGCTGTTTCAAATAGTATTAAAATAAACTTATGTTTGTCTTACGCCAATCCTTTAGAACCTCAAGGTGTTCACTTATTATTCATTGATTTGTTTTATGCAATTTTGTCTGGAAGCTTCCGTGAAATATTAGAAATAATTGTATGTCATAACCACTGTGTATCATTTAAAATTAGGTGAAGACCTTGGACATTCTGTTGAGGTAATTTAGATATTCTGTGAGAGTAAATTATATAAAGATAATTTCATAACTTATTATTTGTAACAATAATTTGAAGATTTTACTACAGTAAGATGATACTTAGCCTACAACAGAAAAAAACAATAAAACAGTTAGAATTTTATTGCTGAAATTAATCCTTAAGGGAGATGTCATTTTACCTCAGCACTAAAGTTCCTGATGTCAACCTGTCATTGTACTTTTTGAACTATTATCGTAACCAGCAAACATTCCCATTTACCTAGTTAAAATACGAACGTTATGTAATTTTTTAATTTCTAATTTTTATGAAGGGTTAAATATATAGTAACTAAGAATTTAAGTTCCATACGATGGTAGGATTTATATACCATGTTTATAGGCCATTAAGATACTAATATCTTTTTAATTGCATATGCAAATACAGTATCAAAGTAAAATTTCATTAAAAGTTTTCTATTTATTTTGATTTATAAGGCTAGCGATTAATTTTTATTTCCCAAGTCAGCGTCGCAAAGCTACGTTTCAGGGAGTTGTGGGGTTTCAGGATGTTGTGACGTATCGGCCACGACAACAATGATAAATAATGTTAAACTGGTTGTGTAGATATAGAGGGGAAAACATATACGATAGCAATGTATAGACAATTATTGTATAGGCCTACAATAATTTCAAATATGTTATGTTTGTACGTGCTACAATAATTGCAAATATGTTATGTTTGTACGTGTTATGTTATGTTTGTACGTGCTATGTTATGTTTGTACGTGCTATGTTATGTTTGTACGTGCTATGTTTTGTTTGTACGTGCTATGTTATGCTTGTACGTGCTATGTTATGTTTGTACGTGCTATGTTATGTTTGTACGTGCTATGTTATGTTTGTACGTGCTATGTTATGTTTGTACGTGCTATGTTATGTTTGTACGTACTATGTTATGTTTGTACGTGCTATGTTATGTTTGTACGTGCTATGTTATGTTTGTACGTGCTATGTTATGTTTGTACGTGCTATGTTATGTTTGTACGTGCTATGTTATGTTTGTACGTGCTATGTTATGTTTGTACGTGCTATGTTATGTTTGTACGTGCTATGTTATGTTTGTACGTGCTATGTTATGTTTGTACGTGCTATGTTATGTTTGTACGTGCTATGTTATGTTTGTACGTGCTATGTTATGTTTGTACATGCTATGTTATGTTTGTACGTGCTACATTTGAACATCTTACATTACGTTTTGAATATCTACCATTCAGATACCTGTATCTGTTCTCTTTTGAGTTCCAATTTTTATTATAGCTGTGTTTTTTCAAACATTTAATCAATACTTATATTATAAAATTATTGGGGTCCAGCAGGATTCGAAATAAGATTGTCCATGTTTAAAGTCTATCGTGCCTTGGTACTGCGCCAACTTTCCAGTTCCTACATATATATCACAAAGATGTATATCAATCTCCCCCTCCATCTGGTTGTCCTCGAAACCTCCATTGTACAACCCTTGAACCGTTGCCATGCTTCCCACATAATATCATAAGAGGTGCTCTACGGTAACCAAAATGGAATTTTGTTTTGGTTAACCTATGTAAGAATTTACTTTTAAATGTATTCTTAGAGTACCTCTTTTATTTGAATAATTTGTGGAATACAATTAAAAAATTGATAGATTTAAAGTCGTCTTCCTATCCAAGGTTTACGTGGTTTTACAGCAACATATTTTGTGTTATCTTCATAAAGTGAATCTGTTATTTCAATTTATACATGCAAACATCTAGGCAAGTGTAGACAGAAGGTGGTGTAGACAAAATTTGAGAATTGTGTAGCTATATTGCATTACAGTTATTATTTAATGTGATACTTTATAGCGTTCTGTGTTTGTTTATAACGTTTTATGAGGTTATTTCATTTATGCATGTATATAATTATTAGATTTTAAAACAGTATTAATATATTTAAAACACACTATTTATCGCATTGTGTTGAGTATAATTTAATTTTGTCATATGTAATGGTGTTTTTTTCTTATTTACAGCTACGGCTATCCCACATAATGTAACAAGAACCGGTAAGTTTTTAATATTTAGTATATGTAATATTTCAATAAATAGACCAAATAGCTGAGCAATTTAATTTTTATATCTCTCATCAACTGTAAAACCAATATTGTAATGAAATATTGAATATAAATTTTAAATACACTGAGGGCATGAAATAAAAAAATATCACCACAATATATCACAAAGCTATTAATAAAATAATAAAAATAATGGATAACAATAATTGAATGAATAGTATCCATGAAAAAGTAGTGTTTATAAACTAGAATGTGAAAGCAGTAATAAAATTTATATAGGTACATCGATGAAAAATATAAAAGAAAGATATAAAGAACAATTAAATGATTATAAATATCCAGAAATATAAAAAAATAATATATATATATATATATATATATATATATATATATAAACTTGGCTATGTATATATTAAGAAAAATTCTATTTCTATTTTAACATATGTTTTATATCTTGTATTTTTGTATTATTCATTCCTATTGATGTGGGTACTTTTTATCAATGAAAAGCTTTGAATGAAATTCAATAAATTATTTTAAAAAATATATGATATACAAAATATTGATACTAAATATTATATATAAAGGCTGGTTAAAATATTGGGCCCGTTTTAACCGTATTGTAAATTTTTGTTCAAGGGTTCAAAACAATAATTGACCTCGTTTCTCTTTTTGAGAACATTCCGACTGTTGACACAGATGATATTTTTATTGTTCTTGAAGTCTCTGTTCAACCATGGAGACGTTTACTAGTGCCCAACCAGTTTTATTCGTTAAAACGTTTATCAGAGTGCAGAGAATTATGCGGCTACTTTCAGGCCACTTCGCGGTAATCTAGGACGTAATGATGCACCAAATGAATCAACAGTTTGCAGACTTATGAAACAGGTCTTTGAGTCGGGTACAACGGTCGACCTTGAAAACCCTTGACGACGTCGTTCTGATAGAACTGAAACGAATAGTTTGATCGTGACAGTATGGCTGTTAGCCGAGCGAAATCACTACGCCACTCTCTACAATTGGGTTGAAGATGTTCTTCTGTATGGCGAATACTTCGGTACGATCACATTTATCACCCCTATAAAACTCAGTTGACGCCACAATTGAATGTGGTATATCACCAGGAGACGGCAGTTTGCTGACTGGGTATTGAGAATATGGCAGGAGGATGCCAGCCAGCATCGCAAGAAAATCATCAGTAGTTTTATTCTAGTAGTTATATAGCTTCTTATACTCATATTCTACTTATTCGTTATGAGTTTATGTTTCGATAGGTATTTCAAAATTATACAAATTGGGTTTTATGTGATTATATTCGCAACCAAAATGTAGTGAATAACATTTTCAATTTTTCGTTAAGAATCACTTGAGTAGGATTATTGATAGCATTTAAAACATACGTTACAGAGATTTGTGCTTAAGCTTTTCTAATAATATCATAATTTGCCTCTGATTTCTTTCGTCATGTCTCTACAACGTTAAAAGTTCACTTATTAGTCATTGATTTATTTTTGGCAATGTTGTCTAGAAGTGGAATATTAGAAATAACCGTATGATGCAACTTCTGTGTATTATTTATCCAATGTTATTTATTCTTGTCATTTAATGTGATACATTAAAGCACTCTTTTGCTTTTAAGATTTGTAATACAATTTTTTTTATATGTATATAATTTTAATCTTCAATACACACATTTTCTAGCATTCTAATGGGTATTATTTCTTTTTGTTAATACTAATGTCAGTTTTCCTTGTTTATAGGTGATTATGAGGAAAGAAGTACAACAACAGCCCGAAGTACAACATTAACAGCCCGTAAGTTTATTATCTTTATTAAATGTAATATATTCAATGAAAAAAAGAGATATTCTAGCAAGTTATTTTTATCTATCTCATCAACTATTAAAAACAGTATCGCAATGAAGTCTTAAAAAACTAATTATTACCCCCTATAGGCATGATTTCATTTGTGTTCCGGACATAATATTACGTACAGACTACGCCACTACTACATGGGCTGTAGGTGCATTAACCCCAATGTAAAACCTCTCGTATCTCCCTATAACAGGACAGAGCTTTACCTAAAATTGAACCACTTAGTAATATTGCCCAAGAAGAAGCACTTTAATAACACGTATCGTATGTATAGATGATATTTTAGGAGATAATGATATGTTATTATTTCTTTGCCTTACCTAACCTTTCCGTTACTACATGTTATTGCTCGTAACGAAACTGACCTAATGGGAAAGCCAACTAGGTTATCTAACAATCAATTTTTTATTTTTTCCTAATTAATTATTTAATTCCAAATATGCATATCTTACTTGAACATGTTTTAAAATTTATTTGTTCATATTTATAGTCTATCTATTCATACTGTATGTTTGTTTCGAAAGTCATTTCCAAATTCTAGCCGTTGGGTCTTATGAGATGATATTCCCAATCCAAATTTAGTGATAAAACGTTTTAGAATTTTCTCTTCACAAGCGCATGACTATTTATAAATTAAAACATAAAAATTACTGAGTATTTTGACGAAGCTGTTTCAAATAGTATTATTATAAACTTCTGTTTGTCTTACGTCACTCCTCTAGAAGCTCCAGGTGATCTCTTATTATTCACTGATTTATTTTATGCAATTTTGTCTGGAAGCTTCCGTGAAATATTAGAAATAATTGTATGTCATAACCACTGTGTATCATTTAAAATCAGGTTGTAACCTGGGACACTCTCGTGATGTAATTTAGATATTTTCTGTGAGTGTATATTATGTAAAGATAATTTCATAATTTATTATTCGTAAAAATAGTTTGACGTTTTTACTACAGTAAGCTGATACTTAGCCTACAACAGTAAAAAACTATAATGCAGTTAGAATTCTATTATTGAAATTAATAATTAATGTCATTTTACTTCAGCACTAAAGTTCCAGATGTCAAACTGTCATTGTACTTTTTGAACTATTATTGTACCCAGTAAACATTCCCATTTACCCAGTTAAAATAAAAGCATTATGTAATTTATTAATTCCTAATTTTGGTATGCTGCCGACAGGTTTTTGTCATGTATATAAAACTTAACACATGTTCACACAAAACGTTTATTGTAATAATGGTTACAATGTGAGGTCGATATAATTAAATAATCATATCAAGTCTAATGAGGAAGCTTACGAACCAATCTGTGAGATTTAATTAATGTTAAACGGTTTTAGAAGATGGCTAGAGAATCTGAAAATTAGTAAATTTTCTCTCTGTATTATTCATTAAAAACAGTTTATAGTATTACAAATATAAAACTCTAACTATATTATTTTACACATTTGTTTTCATAGGTGTGAATTAATAATATTTTAAACAAATAATTCAGGGTTACCTGTTGAGGAAAAATATAATGAAATTTAAAAGTAGCTTGGACAGGACAAGATAACATATTTTTTGTTATCTTCATAAAGTGAATCTGTTATTTCATTTTATATCTAGAAATCTTCGTGATAATTTCTATAATCTTTGTGGTTATATATATAAATATCAATCAACTAAATCAACTAAACAATTTACCAACATTTTAGGTGGAAAAGTGTATTCAGCAGTCAAAAACCACTGATAGAATTAACGAAACATATTTGACATAAACAAGGATATAAAGAAAATATCTATGCATTTGAAGTTTATAGAAAAGATGGTAAATTTAAGAATGGTGTAACTATATTGCATTACAGCTATATTTTAATGTGATACTTTATAGCGCTTTTATTTTTTATAAAGGTTTATGAGGTTATTTTATTTATGCATGTATATAGTTATATTATTCAAAACACACATTTTATCGCATTGTGCCGTATTTTTTAAATTTGTCATCAATAATGTCGTTTTTGTTTACTTACAGAGACGACTACTCAACGATTAGATGCAACAGAAACCAGTAAGTTTTTTATATTTAGTATAAGTAATGTTTTATAAAATAGACCAAATAGCTGAGCAATATAACTATTATTTCTATCATCAGCTGTAAAATCAATATTGTAATGAAATATCGAATATAAATTTATAATACAGTGAGGGCATTAAATTAAAAAAATATCACCACATTATACCTCAAAACTATTGATAAAATAATTTTAAAAAATTGATAACAATAATAAAATAATAATATCCATAAAAAAGGTAGTGTTTATAAACTAGGATGTGAAAGCAGTAAACAAACTTATATAGGTACAATTAAGACAAACTGAAAAAAAGATATATAGAAAAATTAATTGATTATAAATATCTAGAAATATATAAATCAAATATTGCAAATTATTTTATTATTAATAGGCACTAATTTCCAAATATTAAAAATATAAAACCTATAATAGAAAATAAGGGATTAAAAATGAACATATATGAAGCATTAAAAATATATAGAATTACACTAATAATAACTAGTTTATAAAAGAACAAATACAAAAACATAATATATTTGATACTACTTTCAATATTTATAATGTTAGCAACAAAATAAACTTGGCTACATATACATTTAGCAATAAATCTATTTCTATTTTAACATATGTTTTATATCTTGCATAATTGTATTATCCATTCCTATTGATGTGGTTTCTGTTTATCAACGAAAGGCTTTGAATAAAATTTAATAAATTATTGTTGTATTTGAATAACTTTAGTTGTTATATATATATATATATATATATATATATATATATATATATATATATATATATACAATATTATATAAAGGGAGGTTCAAATGATGCGCCAGTTTTTTAACGGCTTGTAAATTTTTGTGTATCGTTTGGCAACAATTTTTGACCTCGTTCCTATTTTTTGGAACATTCCGATTGTTGACACAGATGTGTTTTTTTTGTTTGTTCTTGGTGTCTGTGTTCAACCATGGAGACGCTTACTAGTGCCCAACAAGTTTAATTCGTTAAAACGTTTATCAGAGTGCAGAGAGTTTTGCGGCTACTTTCAGGTGCCTTCGTGGACTATAGGACGTAATGATGCAAGGAATGAATCAACTTTTCGCAGTCTCACGAAACAGTTCTTTGAGTCGGGTTCAACCGTCGACCTTAAAAACCCTAGACGACGTCATTCTGGCAGAACTAAACAGAATAGTAGGCTCGTGACAGTGTGGCTGTTAGCCGAGCGAAATCATTACGTTACTCTCAACAATTGGATTAAAGATGTTCTTCTGTATGGCGAATGCTTCGGTACGATCTCATTTATCTCCCATATATAATTCAGTTGGCGCCACATTTGAAAGTGGTATATCATTAGCAGAAGGCAGTTTGTTGACTGGGTATTGAGAATATGGCAGAAGGATGACAGCCTCTGCAGTGATGAAGTGCACTTTCACTTAAATAGATTTTTAACAACCAGAACTGCTGTATGATCAGGCAACCCTCACATAATTAAAAAAAGGAAATGTATGCACAGTGAGCGACAGTTTAGTGCTATTGTACGGGTTGAGTCATCGGGCCTTATTTTATTTGTAGATCAGGTAGGCATGCCGTAATAGTAAATAGAAACAGAGAGATATATAGATGATATATCAGGAGATAATGATATGTTACTATTTCGTTGCCTCACCTAACCTTTCCGTTACTATAAGTTATTGCTCGTAACGAAACTGACCTAATGAGAAAGCCAACTAGGTTATCTAACAATCAGTTTATTGTTTATTTCCTAATTAATTTTTTCCTTTGAAATATGCATATTTTACTCGAACGCGTTTTAAAATTTATTTGTTCATATCTATATTCTAAGAACAAAACAGACCTAGTGAGAAGGTCAAGTTTTCTAACAATCAATTAAATGTTATTTTTAGTCATTTTCTGACTCTTTAAAACACTTATATCTTACTCGGATGTGTTTTAAATATTATTCATCTTATATTCATAATAAATCTATTCGTTATATATGTGTTAGTTTTAATACCCATTGGGTTTTATTTGATTATATTCGCAACCCAAATGTAGTGAATCACATTCTTCAATTTTCCGTTAAGAATCACATGAGTAGGATTATTGATACCATTTAAAATTAATTACAAAGATTTGTGCTTACGCTGTTCTAATATAATTATAATTTGCCTCTGTTTTCATTCGTCAATTCTCTACAACCGTTAAATATTCACATATAAGTAACTGATTAATTTTTGCAATGTCGCCGAGAAGCTTCCGTGGAATATTAGAAATAATTGTATGACGCAACTTCTGTATATTATTTAAAATCAGTATTTGACCATGCACAATCTCCTGTGACAATTTTGATATTGAATGTAAGGAGAATTTGTAAAATAATTTGAAGCAAAACTACAGTAAGCTACTACTTCAGCTACTACAGACATAGACAATAATGCAGTTAATATTTTATTACTAAAATAAATCTTTAGAGAAGATACTCCAGCACAGGTTTTTTGTCATGTATCTAAATAGGTTTTAGATGTCCAAGTAAAATGTTTATTGTCATAAGGGTGTTAAAACAGATCATTAAAAGCATTGAAGAGTATTAAAATCATCTTCAAAGTTGACGATAACTATAGGTAACTATAATTTTATCTAGAACATAGGATTAACAGTTTTGAAGTGGACAGATATCTTGATTGAACACGGACTGAACACATATCCCTAGACTAGTCACATCCGGTCAGTGTTGCGTTGAAGTCTTTACTTCCTTATAAAAAGATTTCGTCTTGATCTTGTAACCCTCCGGTAGTTTTAAAATGGCGTAAGCTTTAATTTACCTACCTTTATTCACATGTTATTTATTCTTGTTAATTTATGAGATACATTAAAGTGCTCTGTTTTTTATTTTTTTAAGTTTTGTAAGGTGATTTTATTTATATGTATTTTATGTATGTATATAATAATATTCTGCAATACACACATTTTCTAGTATTTATATCAGTGTTATTTCTTTTTGTCAATACTAATGTCAGTTTACCATAATTATAGATGATTATGAGGAAAGAAGTACAACAAAAACAGCCCGTAAGTTTTTTATCTTTAGTAAATGTAATATTTCAATGAAAAAACCAATTATTCCAGCAAGCTATTTTTATCTGTCTCATCACCTATTAAAAACAGTATCGTAATGTGGTCTTAAAAACTAACATAGTACTAACTGTAGGGAGGATTTTATCTGTATTCTGGCCATAATATTACGTACAGCTACGTCACTACTACAGGGGCTGTAAGTGCATTAACCCCGTTGTAAAATTTCTCGTATCATCCTATAACAGGTAAGAGGTTTTGCTAAAACCAACCCACTCTATATTATTGCCCAAAAAGAAGCACTTTATTACCACGTATCGTAAATATATAGATGATATTTCAGGAGATAATGATATGTTATTATTTCTTTGCCACACCTAACCTTTCCGAAGCTAGATGTTATTGAACCTAACGAAACTGACCTAATAGGAAAGCCAACTTGGTTATATAACAATCAATTTATTATTTTCTCCTAATTTTTTTTCAAACATGCATATCTTATTCGAAAGCGTTTTAAATGTTATTTGTTTATATTCATATTCAGTCTATTCATAGTGTATGTTTGTTTCAAAAGGCATTTCCAAATTTACTTCCAACACCAATATTGTAATGAAATAATAATTATAAATTTATAATAATTTGAGGGCATGAAATAAAGAAATATCACCACATTATATAACAAAACTAAAATAATAAACATAATGAATCACAATAATAAAATAAATAATATCGATGAAAAAGGTGGTGTTTATAAACTAAAATGCGAAATCTGTAATAAAACTTATATAAATCAAATTAAGAAAAATTGAAAGGAAAGATATGAAGAACAATAAAATGATTATAAATATCCAGAAATATATAAATCAACTTTTGCAAATCATTTTATTACAAATAGGCACTAATTTCCAAATATTGAAAATATGTAACTTATAATAGAAACTAATAAAAGATTAAGAATGAACATGTATGAAGCATTAGAAATATATAATTACAATATTAAAAACAAGTTAATAAAAGAACAAATACAAATACATAATAAATTTGATACTACTTTCAATATTTATAATGTTACCAACAAAATCAACTTGGCTATGTATACACTTAGCAATATTTCTATTTCTATTTTAACATATGTTTTATATCTTGTATTTTTGTATTATTCATTCCTATAGATGTGGGTACTGTTTATCAACGAAAAGCTTTGAATAAAATTTAATAAATTGTTGTTGTATTTGAATACCCTTAATTGTTTTATAATACATACATATATATATATATATATATATATATATATATATATATATATATACAAAATAGTTTATATAAAGGGTGGATCAAATAGAGAGCCAGTTTTTAAACGGCTTGTAAAGGTTGTTTTTAGGTTGACAACAATGATAGACCTCGTTTCTTATTTTGGGAACATTCCGATTGTTGACACTGATGATATTTGTTAAGTTCTTGAGTTTTCTGTTCAACCATGAAGAAGTTTACTTCTGCCCAACAAGGTATATTTGTTAAAACGTTTGTAGACTCATGAAACAGTTCTTTGAGTCGGGTTCAACAGTCAACATTAAAAAGCCTAGACGACGTCTTTCTGGCAGAACTGAACAGAATAGTTTGCTCGTGACAGTGTGGCTGTTATCCGAGCGAAATCAATACGTCACTCTCAACAATTGTGTTGAAGATGTTCTTCTGCATGGTGAATACTGGGTACGACCCTCTATATTACCACTATAACATTCGGTTGACGCTACATTTGGAAGTGGTATATCACCAGGAGACGACAGTTTGCTGACTGGGTATTGAGAATATGCCAGGAGGATGACAGCATCGCAAGAAAATTATCAATAGTTATATTATAGTAGTTACATTGTTTCTTACAGCCATGTTCTACCTATCCGTTATGTGTGTTTGTTTTGATAGGCATTTCCAAATTATAGCAATTCGGTTTTATGTGGTTATATCCGTAACCCAAATGTAGTGAATCAAATTTTTCAATTTTCCGTTAAGAATCACATGAGTATGGTTACTGATAGCATTTAAAAAATAAGTTACAAAGATTTGAGCTTACGCTGTTCTAATATAATTATAATTTCATTCTGTTTTCATTTGTCAATTCTCAACAACCGTTAAATACTCACATATAAGTCACTGATTTATTTTTGGCAATGTTTAGAGGTTTCCGTGAAATATTAGAAATAACTGTATGACGTAACTTCGGTGTATTATTTAAAATCAGGCTTTGACCATACACAATCTCATGTGTCAAAATTTAGATTTTGAAAAAAAGGAGAATTTGTGAAATAATTTGAAGCAAAACTACATTAAGCTACTACTTCAGCTACTACAGACATAAACAATATGCAGTTAATATTATATTATTGAAATCAATCTTTAGAGAAGATGTAATTGTACTCCAGCGTTAAAGTTTCTGATGTCAACTTGGCATTGTAATTCTTGAACTAATCTCGTAACCAGCACGAGTGGCAAACATTTCCAGTTACTTAGTTAAAATAACTACATGGTGGCTTTATTAATTAACAATTTTTGGTGGGTTGGTGACAGGTTTTGTCATGTATCTAATTGGTTTTTAGATGTCCAAGTAAAATGTTTATTGTCATAATTCTAAACATGTGAAGTCGATATAAATAATAATGAACCATACCTAGTATAATGATAAAGCTTTCGAACCCATATTATGAGTTTTACTCATTAATAAACTCTTATAGAAATGGCTAGAATATGTAAAAATATATTTCTAGTCGTTGTTGCCTTAATATTGTTTTGTAAAAGAAATAGAAATAACAATCGTTTAATTTATAACAATAGAAATAAAAACGATAACTCTATTATTTTACGCATTCAGTTTTCTTAGGCGTAATTTAATAATATTTTAATCAAATCATTAAAATCATTCAAGAGAAATGAAATTAATCTATAAAAGTAATTATATTTTTTTTTCTAGAACAAAGGATTAACAGTTTTGATTCTAATTTAAAGTATTCAGAAATACTTATTGAACCCAGACTGAACACATATCCGTGGACAAGTCCCATCCGGCCTGTCTCACGTTGAAGTCTTTACTTATAAAAAGGTTTTGATATTGTAAAAGCCGTTAATATGAAAATGGTCTGGGCTTTAATTTATTTAACAAACTTTACTTACCTTTATTCACATGTTATTTATTTTCGATTTTAGTTTGATGCATTAAAGTGCTCTGTTTTTTGTTTTTTCAAGTTATGTTAGGTGAATTTATTTATATGTTTATAATTAAACTCTTCAATACACACATTTTCTAGTATTTTTATGAGTATCATTTCATGTTGTCAATACTAATGTGTTTTCTTTGTTTATAGGTGCTTTATACGACTTATATTTACTAACACAAAAAACCGTGAGTTTATTATCTTTATTAAATATGTTATATTAAATGAAAAAAACAGTTATTACAGCAAGTTATTTTTATCTGTCTCATCAGCTATTAAAACCATTATCGTAATGAAATCTTAAAAACTAATTTATTACCCACTGTAGGCAGGATTTTATCTGTATTCTGGACATAATATTACGTACAGACTGCGTCACTACTACAGGGGCTGTATGTATATTAACTCTGTTGTAAAATGTCTCATATCTCCCTATACCAAGACAGAGCTTTACCTAAAACTAACCCACTCTATAATGTTGCCCAAGAAGAAGCACTTTATTACCACGTATCGTATATAAAGATGATATTTCAGGAGATAATGATATGTTACTATTTCTTTGCCTTACCTAACCTTTCCGTTACTACACGTTATTGCTCCTAACGAATCTGACCTAATGGGAGAGCCAACTAGGTTATATAACATACAATTTATTGTTTGTTCCTAATTAATTATTTCCTTCCAAATATGCATATCATACTCTAACACGTTTTAAAATTTATTTGTTCATATTTATATTCTATCTATTCATAGCGTATGTTTGTTTGGAAAGGCATTTCCAATATCTAGCCGTTGACTTTTATGAGATGAAATTTACAATAAAAATTCAGTGATCAAACGTTTTCAGTATTCTCTTCACAAGCGCATGCGTAGGACTAATTATAAATTAAAACATAAAAATTACTGAGATTTTTGACAAAGCTGTTTCAAATTCTGTTTTTCTTACGTCACTCCTCTAGAACCGTCAGATGTTCACCTATAACTCATTGATTTAATTTATGCATTTTTGACTGGAAGCTTCCGTTAAATATTAAAAACAATTGTATGGCATAACCACTGTGTATCATTTAAAATCAAGTGTTAACCTTGGACACTCTCGTGAAACAATTTAGATATTCTGTAAGAGTATTATAATTAGAAATAATTTGAAGCCAAACTGCAGTACGGTGCGATTTAAGCTACAGCAGACATTGTAAGTAATGCATTTTTTATTTTATTTCTGAATTCAATCTTTAGAGAATATGTAATTATACTCCAGCATTAAAGTTTCTGATTTCCAGCTGCCATTGTACTTCTTCATATGAGGTCGTAACCAGCACGAGTGGCAAACAATTCTATGTACACAGTAGAATAAAAACATGATGTATTTTATTTAGTTATCAATTTTTTTTGTATCGGCGACAGGTTTTGTCATGTATTTATGGGATTTGGCTTGTTTAAGTAAAATGTTTATCGTAATACTTATTAACATCTGAGGTCGCTATTATCTATTATTCATATCGCGTCTAATGAGGAAGCTATCTAGCCCAGTCTGTGAGTTTTACTTAATAATAAACTCTTTTAGAAGGTGACTAGAACATCAAAAAAGAAGTACATTTATGCCTCGATATTGGCCAGTAGAAACAGTTTACAACAATACAAATAAATATGTTAACTGATTAATATATCGTTTTCTTATGTGTAATTTAGGAGTATTTTAAACAAATTATTAAAATCATTCAGGATTACCTGTTGAGGAGAAATAAATTCAATATTTAAAAGTAACTTTAATTTTATCCAAGACAAAGGTTTAACAGGTTTGATTCTGATTTGAAGTGGACACAAATACTAATTGAACCCGGAATAAACACATATCCGAGGACAGATCACATCCGGTCAGTATTTTGTTGAAGTCCTAAATTTCATATAAAAAGATTTCGTTGTGATCTGCCATATTAGAGAAATCATAAATGACGGTTACTAACTTCTAAATTCTTTAGTCGAAATTCGACGAAATATTTACAATAATATTACAAAAAACATTTATGAGTTTAAAGGTTTTTTTAAACCTGCTTATAAAGTTTAAATATATATTAACTAAGAATTACAGTTTTATAAGATGGTAGGACTAATATAACATGATAAAAGTCTACTAATAATATATCCATTTCATTTAATTTGCAAACAAGACAATCAAAGTAGGCTACAACTTTAAACTAAAATATTTACTAGTATTTTAGTCGGATGTTGTTTATTTGTTCACGATCATTTATAAGTATACGACTTCGTTTAAACCTACTTATAAAGTTTTTCTGAATACATAATAACTAAGAAATTAAGTCTTACAAGATGGTATGCTTTGTATAACATGTTCAAAGGCCAGTAAAGGATAAAATACATTAGGGGATATATTTAATACCATTAGGGGATAAAGTATCAAAGTATAATTTCAAACAAAATGTTTACACATTTTTATGATTTACTGTTAATTCTTGACTTCACAAGGCAGTGTCGCAAAGCTACGTAGCTGTATCAGGAAGTTGTGACGTCACGCTAACAGGTACAATGATAAATGCAAAACGAGTTATGTAGATGTAGAGTAAAACATAAGTGAATTGGTCAAATGAAGACTACGTATACAATAACTATGTTTAGATAATTATTGTATACAATAATTTCCAGTGTTATGTTTACAGGTGACACAATTAATCATATTATATAAAATTTTGAATATTTATGTTTCACAAACATTTAATATTTTTTTTCGACATCCAATATCTCATTTCTCTATTTGTTACCATGTAATACTATTTTATATACGAAATAGATAAATGTTTATATATATATATATATATATATATATATATATATATATATGTATATATATATATATATATATATATATATATATATATATATATATATATATATATATATATTGCATTGCTTATTAATTAGCATATATACTTAAACAGGACTACATGATGGACACATATTATATTGTACTATTGGAGATATAACGAAATTACACTCAAACAGCAATATTAGATGCAATTAAACAAGTTTCTGCATTATGATGTATGTTGAAATTAAACATTATTTTGTGAAATATAATTAACTATTTACATTTTTCTCATTTTCTCTCACGAAAAACAAGTGAATTCGTTTCAATTGAAGAAAATGTGTACAATAACTATGTGTAGAAAAATATTGTATACAATAATTTCTAATGCCATGTTTGCACGTGCCACAATGAAACGTAATATATAATGTTACGAATATTTATACTTCAGATAACCGCATTTTTGTCTTTCTAGCGGTTATTTGAATATCGCTTCTTGTTATCATGTTTTAGTAGATTAGGTACGAAATAGAAAAATATTACTATTTATAGCAATGCTTACTTATTAATTATTTTATTTACTTAAACAGGACTACGCGAGGGTCACATTTTCTATTCTACTAATAGAGATATGAAAAAAAAACTGAAATAGCAAAATTTGATGTTATTAAACAGCTTTCTGCAATATAATGTATGTTAAAATTAAACATTATTGTATGCAATTTGTTTCACGTTAGAAATGTTTCTATCTATTTATAAATGTACATAAATTCAACAAACCAACCTCAAGTTCCGTTTAAAGGATTTATTGTTTTATTTGTCATTAATATAATTTTCTTGCAGAGAAAACATCAACTAACATTGACACATCCCTCAATCTATAACAGATTTGGTTTCAATAGCAAATTTCGATTTACCTATTAATTACAATTAAGTACATTATATAATTTTGCTATCAATCCATTTTTTGCTACTGTTTCAGACAAACCTTTGCACATACCTACATCTTTGACAGAATTATATGAATGGTTTGTAGAACAAAAATTAAAAATTCTATTGAATAAAGGTCTTTTAAGTCGACTTCTATTAAGGTCATTTACGTGGTTTTACAGCAACATATTCTGTGTAACCCTCTGTTAATACATTTTAAATCTAGAAAACAACGGTCCAAATTTAATGTTTTTAGTGTGTGCGTGTATATATATATATATATATATATATATATATATATATATATATATATATATATATATATATATAATTATTAGTATATGAAAATAGGGAAAGGGTCCAACAACATTTTAAGAGGAAATGTATTCAGCAGACAAAAAATTATAGAACCATAAGTTTCATTAAAAAAAATCAAATAAAACAAAAAACATAAGTTTATAGAAAATATGGTGTAATTGAGAATGGTGTAAATATATTGGAATATGGGTGTTTTTGTGTGATACATTAAAGCGATCTGTTTTTTTTTTCTTGTGTTTAAAGTTTTCTTAGGTTATTTTATTTTTATATGTATATAATTATATTATTCAAATCACACATTTTATCGCATTTATATGAGTTATATTAAATGTTGTCAATACTAATGGCGGTCATTTTTGTTTACAGGAGTAACAGTAAGACAGGACTGGCTAGCCCACCTGTAAGTTCATTTAATTTGTTAAATGTAATGTTTCAATAAGTAGACCAAATAGTCCAGAAAGTTAGATTTATTTGTCTCATTAGCTGTAAAACCAGTATCGTAATGAAAATAAACCGACTACCCACTGTAGGGACGATTTTATCAGTATTCTGGACATAAGGCTACCTACAAACTGCGACGCTACCACAGGGACTATGGGTAAATTAACCCCATGGAAAATCTCTCTTTATCTATCTATAGCAGTTTAGATATTTCTCTAATATTGATCCCGTATACAATGTTATCCAAGATAAAACACTTTATTATCACGTAACATATTTATAGTTCATATATGAAGAGATAATAATATGTTATTATTTCTTAGCATTACCCTACCTTTCCGTTACTATATGCGATTGCATGTTACGAAAGTGACCCAGTGGGTAGGCCAAGCAGGTTTTCTAACAATCAATTTAATGTCTTTTTTTACCAATTTCTTAATTATTCCCCAAATATCTTACTCGAATACGTTTTGAATTTTGTTTTTTTATACTCATATTCCATCTATTCATATTGTGTGTTTGTTTCAAACTCATTTTCAAATTTCGACCATTGGGTTTAAGAGATGTTATTCGCCACCCAAATGTAGTTAGTAACATTTTTCAATTTTCTGCTCACAATTACATTAGTAGGAATATTTATAAAATTTAAAAGATAACTTACTGAATATTTTTATGCTGTTTCAAATAATGTCACATTTTTCACTGTTTTTCTTTGGTCAATTCTCTACAACCGTCTGTTGTTCACTTATTAATCATTGATTTAATTTATGCAATTTTGTCGTCGTTGTTTCCGTGGTATATTAGAAATTATTGTATGGCGTAACCACTGTGTATAATAAGACAGGCGTTGACCTTGGAGACTCTCCTGAGACAATTTAGATATTCTGTGAGAGTAGAACTTGCAAAAATAATATTCTGAAAATTTGTAAAAATAATTAGATGGCAAACTAAAGAATCTGCTACTAAAGCCACTACAGACATATACAATACTGCAGTTAATATTTTATTACTGAAATCAATATTTAAAGAAGATGTCATTACACACCAGCATTAAAGTTTCTGAATTCAAGCTGCCATTGTACTTTCTAAACTAATATCGTAGCCTGCTCAAGAGGAAAACAACTAAGTTAGCCTGTTAAAATAACAACAGATGTATTTTGTTAAATTACCAATTTATGGTTGGTCTACGTCAGATTTTTGACATGTATTTAAGGGCTTTTTACTTGTCCAAGTAAAATGTTTATTGTAATAATTCTTACAATCTGAAGTATATATAATACTTACACTTTTAGAATGTTTTAACTTGCCTATAGTAGCACTTACTTTGCTTGTTGAGGACGGCCGTTTCGGGAGATGTGTCCCTTTGTTAACTACCCGGACTTAAACACCGTAAAATATATAGCACAAATAAACGGATACAACCCAACAATGATTGACCAATTATACAACCACCTAAAAAAATAAACATAATATCCCAAATACAAACACACAAGATGAAAATCCCATAAAATACTTATCAATACCATACAGATCATCCAAAACCCACAATCTAACCAACACATTAAGAAAATACAACTACAAAATAGCTTACTTCACACACAACACTCTCAACAAACAATTTAAACGCAACAACAAAATCAACGACATTTACAACACCACTGGAGTTTAAAAACTAACTTGCAGTTCATTCAGACAGGGAGGTCATTCTACACACGTTACCAATAACATATAAAAGCACTAAAAAACAATAACTACCAATCAAACTTCGCCGATCATCTCAACTCCACAAAACATGACTACATACACATAACATCTAACCTACAAATTCTTCATAAACAACACAGAAATAACCAACGCTACACAACCGAACAATACGAAATATATAGGCACTTCAAACTACACCCAACACACATACTCAATACACAATAACATTTCAACTCACACGCACTTTTTGACATCATAACACCTAATACACACAAAATACACACACACCACCAAAATATCCCACCCTCACCCTAACCTACGTAAACCATGAGATCAGTTACGGTCAGAGTTGACAATGGAACACATCTCCCAAAACGGCCGTCCTCAACAAGCAAAGTAAGTGCTACTATAGGCAAGTTAAAACATTCTAAAAGTGTAAGTGATTACTAGTAGCTCACGCGCAGATGGATTAAACAAATGTATATATAACAATTTAATCATATCAAGTCAAATGAGGAAGCTTTTGACACAGCCTATGAGTTTTATTTAATTATAAACTCTTTTTGATAATTGGAATAACGAATAATTTTTTGTAAATCTTTTTATATTCGTCAGAAAAACAGTTTATAACAATAGTAACGAAAACGCTAAATACACAATACAAATTCATTTTCTCAAGTGTAATTTAAGAATATTTTATATAAATCACTAAAATCAATCAGGTACACATGTCGAGGAGAAAAAAATAAGTATTTATAAGGAACTATAATTTTATCTAGAACAAAGGGTTATTAGTTTTGATTTCGATTTGAGATGGACCCAAATACTAATTCTATCCAGACTGAACACATTCCGTGGACAGGTCACAGCCGGTCAGCGTCAGGTTGAAGTATTTACTTCCTTAAGAAAGATTTCGTCCTGACCTGACATAATAAGGTAGTCATAAAAGCTGGTTAAGGACTTCTAAATTCTGTAGTCAAAAATCCGCGAAAAGTACAGCTTCAAACATATAACAACCAAGAAGTTTAAATAAATAGTAACGAGGAATTGAAGTTTCACATGATGGTAACTTGCATAATATGTTTAAAGGTGACTAAAGAATAAAATACATTAGGGGATACTTTTAATATCATTAGGACATACAGTATCAAAGTACAATTTCAAACAAAATATTTACAAATTTCAATGGTTTGGTGTTAATTCTTGATTTCCCAAGGTAGTGTCGCAAAGCTACTTTGTCTTTTCGGGCAGTTGTGGCGTCAAGCCAACGGGTACAGTGATAAATGTAAAACGAGCTATGTAGATGTCGAGGAGAAAATAAGTGAATTTGTTTCAAATGAAGACAACGTATACAATAACTATGTTTAGATAATTATTGTATACAATAATTTTCAGTGTTATGTTTAAATGACAGGATTTATCATATTATATAAAGTTTTGAATATTTATGTTTCACAAACCTGTAATATTTTTTTTCAAAATCCTATATCTCATTTTTTTTTGTTACCATGTAATACTATTTTAAATACGAAATAGATAAATGTTGCTATATATATATTGCATTGCTTACTTATTAATCAGAATATATACTTAAACTTCTTTTCTTAAATTCTATTTAAAGATTTTATTGTTTTATTTGTCATTAATTCAGTTTTTTTCGCTGTTTCAGAGCACACAAGAACAACGATTGACACATCCCTCCATCAGATTTGGTTTTAAAAGGAAATTTCGATTTACCTAATAATTAATATTATGGATGTTATTTTATTTGATTTATTTGTGGAACACAATTAAAAGTTTGATTGATTCAAGGTCTTTTACTTATCCACCGGTTATGTAGTTTTACAACAACAATATCTGTGTAATCCTCTGTTATTATATTTTTTATATAGAATACGTTGTTGCTAATTCAAAAATCATTGAGTATTTTATATTCTTTAACTTTGCATTCAAAAACTACTGATGGAATTTGGGAATATAATTAACATAAAGAAGGAGTAAAGTATAAAATTTACTCAATTGAAGTTTACTTAAAAGTTGCTGTAATTCAGAATGGTGTGCAAGATGGAAAAGACGAAAACATGTAAGGTATAAACATAATGTATAAGGTAATGTTTGCCATACTTAAGGTAAATAAACTTAATATAAAATGGAAAAAACATGATGTTGCGAAACCTCACGATAAGGTCAATCCTTTAGAGTCAGATACGCGTTACGGAACAACTTCTACTATTAGGAAATCAGCCGATTTAACTTATAAAGTTATCTTTTTCTTTATCGCATTATCTCCTTATACATACAATACACATGATTTTGTCCTATACCATAGACTAAATAATCACACTAAATAATTTATTACCATAGATATATAGATGACATTTTAATATTATACAACGGCAACAAACATAAAATCAAACAACAATTACATTACTACATTACTACCATTCACCAAAACCTCAAATTCACCCTCGACGTAGAAGAAAACTATAAAATAAACTTTCTAGGCCTTACCATCACCAAACACAACACCAGACATAATTTCAAAATATACAGAAAACCAACAACTACTGATATTATCATACATAATTATGAATTATAATGTATTACATGTATTATAATACATGTAATCACCAAAAACAACACGCTGCATTTAATCGTATGTTACATCCCCTTATCAATAAACCAATGCTACAGAAATACTACGACGAAGAACTTAATACCATTAAATACATCGCTCAACAAAACGTCTACCAACATACACTCATAGACAACATACTCAAGAAAATTAAACATAAATACCATCAAAATGTCAGACAAACCACACAAAAAACAACAAATACATATCTCTCACCTACCACATTCAATAACCTTCACATTCAAAAATCTCCATTACACAATATCCTACAAAACAACAAACACTTTAAGACAGCACATACAACCTTTTCAAAATGAAACTGACAAATACAAACTCTCATTTATTTACAAATAAACTTGTAACGATTGTCCGAGCTGTTATATCGGCCAAACCGGCGGGTCATTCTATACACGCTTCGAAGAACACATAACCCCAAAAAAACAAACAAACCCTAAATTTAGCTATGCAAAACACCTAAAAACACCCAACAAACACAGACATACATAATACGAGTAATTTAAATATTCTACAGATATTAAAACAAAGTAAAAAACTAACAACCTTAGAAAAATATGAAATATACAAACACTATGCAACAGATAAAGAAATCGTATTAAATGATCACACATACTCTGAGGCTAACAGCCTTTTCAATTATATGACACACAACCAAAACAACCCACCCCATTTCGCAGTCATAAATCCATTCCACTTAGAGCCTTTACACCTCACCGATGGCGCTAGTAAAGGGTTAGCTTCATTTAATTATTTTTTTTTTTAAATTTGTTACATAAGTAGGTTTTTATACAAGGAAGTGCTTACAAGAAGATGGGATTGCCAAACGTTTATACAAGGAAGTGCTTACAAGAAGATGGGAGTGTCTCAAGACTATACAACGGGAGGCCTACAAAAAAGTGGGGTTGTCACCAGGCTATACAAAAATGTTCTTACAAGAAGTTGAGATTCTCACAAGACTGCATAATGAGCAGTCTAGGAGAAGGTGATCAGATCTTGAGTGCTCACGAAGGATATAAACCTGGGTATGAAATTGTATAAGCCAAAATGTAATTAGTACACGATGATTGCTTGCTATCCTTAAGGTCTAAATTTATCCTGTCATAACTGACCATGTCTTTTTGCATCAATCTTCACCGATTTCCTTACGCAACTTCTCAATAGTTCTTCAGGTCAAACAAAGTACATCAACAAAATACACCACGACACTATCAAAGTTTGTATCGTAAAACAACTCTATGGAGGTTGTAAGACTAATATCTGTGTTGTTGAGACTAAATACAATATTTACTTATAATTAGATATTTACAAAATATAAATATTGTTATACACAAAATATTTAGCTTTTAGTCAGCGTATAGTTCGTAAAGTGTTACTAAGTGTGAAGTAATGTTCCTAATTTGTAAACAAATTATTAAAAAAAGTCGCGTTGGCCGGCTGCTGACTTCTCGCTCGGTAATTGAATTGCTAGCCTTAGGGCGGTCTCAAGCAGTCGTCTGAAATACTGTATTCAATTTCGTTTTCCAATATTGCAAGCGAAACAAAGAATATGAAAGTTGTTATTTTAGATAAATTAGCGATAATGTTTCATGTAACCGAAAGGTCTTTTATTGACTCGACACAATGCTCGTATTAATACAAGAAAATCTCTCGAGTGACTATATAAACTCGTATCATATGTAGCAAATAGAGGCAACATATTTTTTGTTGTATAATAAAATCTGAATATCTACAAAATTAATTATCAATTCTAAATAATATAGAAGATACCATTTTTCAATTCTATTAGTTCAGAATCCCCCACATTGGCCTATATCATGTTAAAATTTTTATCCTTAATAAAATACTTTTTATTCATCCACTCAAGAACAAATACACTTTTAAACTTGTATTGGATGTTACTTGACGTTAATACAATTTCATTTCAAGTATTAATTCATTAGTTAAATTTAATAATGAATTAATTTCAGTTTTGTATTTGAGTCAAAACTTTCATAAAAGGGGCAAGTTGTGTAATATAGTTATGAGAATTCATTTTTTTTTAAAATAAGTGATACCATATTATTTTACGAAACAGCTGATTTTATTGTATAGATTAGGTGGCTGAAGAGGTGTTTTACCATATAGGTTGTGTTAATTTATTTAAATTACTCGTATATTGAAAAGTAACTATAGAATAAAATAATAGATTTATCAATAAAAATAATTGTTAATAAGTGAAGGCATAATTTTAAATTCATCAAGATCATTTACTTAATATTTAAATATACGTATTACACAAATTATATGTGTACTATTTCATTAACCATGAATGTTCGTCAAGTGTTCTCTAGTTTTTATGGCTATGCTTCTGAAGGTTGTTCAGGAAGCCCGACTAAGGTAGCTAGTAACATCACAAACTAGGGATTAACTTGTTGCCACAGCAACATTTGCATTATTATTCATTTTCATACCAATGTGGGGGTAGTGGCACTAATTTTTGAAAGAGAATATCCTTTAACTGGACTGAGACTCAAAGGATTACCAATAAGGATTATCCTGTTGGATGGAAACAAAGTAAGTCTGCGGTTTTAAACAAGATGTTAGCTTACGTGGTAACGATTATTATTATTATAAGTAAACTATCCTTACTCAAAAAGTTCATCCTATTTCCAAAAAAGAAAAATGAAATTCAAGGTAACCTTTTATAAAACATGTCCTTAACAAAACGTAAGTTTCGGGCAATACTACAATTCTAGCAGTAGAGGCGAAACCTTTTATCACTGCATTGTTTTAGAGATGTGAGAAAATAATGCAGTGGGTGCGACATAAACATACATTTCGCAACTGTATAGTTTCCGTCAGGTTACTTCAAAGTGAATTAAATAACAACATATAAAATGATGCAACAGCAGATTTAATGTTCCTACAGGTTTACGATGTAGAACATCTGTTTTACACGTAGGGTGTTCCAGAAATTCCAAATTGTAGCTACAATAATGACTACTGAAATTGTTTCCAATATATTTATAAAGTATTTAATTTTGAAAATAAAAGAAAAACCAAAACCGTTTAAATTTTAAACGGTTTTTGTGCGGAAAAAACATCACGAGCGCTCGTTCCCGTTTGAAATTCTACGCCCTTCCCTTGGAAAGGTAAGGTGGAAGTTCTTATATATTTACTATAAAATTTCATTCTTTTACGAAGCTAAGCATTACTTACTACATGACTGTATAAATAAGCATATACGAGAATTTTTAAAAATATATTTCATGTAGACTTGCTTAAATGTCTTCTATAAAATTTTATTATTATAGGCATTTAAACATAACTACCAGATATATACGCTACATATATGAAACAATATATGTAATGTATTAAATTACACACAGTTATTTCCATTTTGCTCTTACTATTTCAAAGTTCAAGCTTAAACTTTCAGTTACCAAAACGAAAATCAACAGAATCCGTTATCAGAATCCGACAGAAGTGGTCGGAGGAGCTGCGTATGGGGCTGTTGTTGCTATTGGCAGATGTATGCAAAGTTACACCCTCACGGGTATGTAGACCATCATCCGAATAGTTATAGGTTGCGCAAATCTGTTGAAATACGTCAACATAGTTATACGTCATTTCGAACAATTATTAGGACTTTAAGCTACAGTGAACTGCACGATGCATGTGCGTCAGAGAGAAAACATTAGTAAAGTATGTTAAAAGGGCGGAAAACATCCGCAGGGTGCTCTTTCAAAGAGTTTAATAAATTTAATGAATGAAAATTTGTTTCAGTTTAAAATAGTTTGTTTCGTAACTAAGCTTGAATTATCATTTTTAAACTATTGCATGTTTAAGAAACCTAATTGACGAGAATCAATTAGAATTTGTATAAATGCGTGACGAATTCACTATTGTACTTCTAGTTGTATTAATTGCGTTTACAGTATTGTCCTTGGTTGGCAATATTTGCATTCATGTGATCTAATTCACCATTTAATATTTAGGCTTATTGTACGATTTGTTTTTATTATCATTAAAACTGGTCTTATCAGACCAACAAATAACTTTTCTTGCATTGTCTTTTCATGAATACGCAAATACCTAAAGTGCCCAATAACTCTTTAGTTATTATCATTACATGCATTTCAATAGAGCTAGTACAACACTACACTACACTACACTACACTAACTCAAACCATGTACTGGTTATAAAAAGTAAAAAGGTATTACAATTGGATGAAGATGAAGTCTCTTGTCATGTGTTTTGCCCATATTTTTTACTTCTTCTGGGATCGTCCGTATATTCAGATCTCGGTGAATATCTTTGTCTTTAACATACAATGGGGCATTACCATAATTTTCAGTACAATAATTGTATGTATGATACTACTTGTTCTGGTGGCAAAATCTCATGGTGTTTGCGAAATGAGTTTAGAATTAGGTACTGAAATGAATTTATTTGTTTTTGCTGTAGCAACGTATATATATTCTCTCAGATCCCATTGCAGTAGTTGTAAAACGTTTTGCAATGTAGTATTTATGGGTTAATTAATAAAAACAATTTTCCAGGTTGCAATTTCTTATATCCCTCATATCGCATATCCCTTATACTAGCTTCCTTATATCCCTAAATACTCCATTCTCCTTCAAGTGAAAAATGAGAATCTATATTGGTTGTTTTCCGATACATGAAAGATTTACAGCATGATTCTAAAAATATACAGAGCACATTCAAAAGTATAAAAGTCGTATATCTATTAAGGTGACACTTTTAAAGCAAAATTTTTCTAGATTATTCTAAAACTTTCTCGAGCTAACTTATAAAAAACGTATTGTGAGTATTTTCTTAAATTTATTTCTCAAACGTGACTGTTAGAAAAGTTCGCTTATAAATCAAAAAATCTTGGGAATCCCGCCTACAAATGAAACCTCTCCTCGCACGTGAGCGGAGTTCTCCTTCCGGTTCCGGACGTTTTCTTCAGATGCGTTTTTGGAGAAGAATTACAAACTTTACTTTGAATCCATTTTTTCATGGTTATTGGAATTAAATTTAAAATTTTTGAAAATAAATGTTAAAATTCAATCCGTCACTTGCGACTTCTTGTGTTTATGCGTTTTGGTAAAGAAATAGAAAAGTATTAAAAAAAAGGTGTTTCTTATTTAGATTCTGCTCCTCTTAAGTTAGTAAATAATTTACTACTTACAACTTCTCTTATCGCTGGAACTTTGTGTAAATGACTACGTTGTGATCATGTCGTCAAAAATTAACTGATGCTTTGCCATTATCACCAGTAGCTTTTTAATCTTAACTTAAAAAGATTAAACACTGTTTATAACAACAAACACAAGTACTGACTTTGAAGAACGCTCTGTCATGCGTCCAAATTTGATTGAACAAAAAACGAAACCTGAAAAATTATCTGAATTATTTTGAAATATGTAGGGAAGAAACATATATATATATATATATATATGCAAATATTAAAGAAAACAAATTTTTATATAATGTTGCATACTCTAGACCTGATTATAGCGCTAAAATAAATATTCATATCTGACTATTTTCTTAATTTAATAAGCAGAATAAATTGATGAGATTCCATTTTCAATATTTTGTAGACCGTGATATGTTGTAAACATTCATAGTCTTTGGTATTTCACACGCGTGTGTATGTGTGTGTGTTTGTATGTGTGTGTGTGTGTGTGTGTGTGTGTGTGTGTGTGTGTGTGTGTGTGTGTGTGTGTGTGTGTGTGTGTGTGTGTGTGTGTGAGTGTGTGTGTGTGTGTGTGTTTGTATGTGTGTGTGTGTGTGTGTGTGTGTGTGTGTGTGTGTGTTTGTGTGTGTGTGTGTGTGTGTGTGTGTATGTATGTGTGTGTGTGTGTGTGTGTGTGTGTGTGTGTGTGTGTGTGTGTGTGTGTGTTTGTGTGTGTGTGTGTGTGAGTGTGTGTGTGTGTGTGTGTGTATGTGTGTGTGTGTGTGTGTGTGTGTGTGTGTGTGTGTGTGTGTGTGTGTGTGTGTGTGTGTGTGTGTGTGAGTATGTGTGTGTGTGTGTGTGTGTGTGTGTGTGTGTGTGTGTGTGTGTGTGTGTGTGTGTGTGTGTGTGTGTGTGTGTGTATGTGTGTGTGTGTGTGTGTGTGTGTGTGTGTGAGTGTGTGTGTGTGTGTGTGTGTGTGTGTGTGTGTTTGTATGTGTGTGTGTGTGTGTGTGTGTGTGTGTGTGTGTGTGTGTGTGTGTGTGTGTGTGTGTGTGTGTGTGTGTGTGTGTGTGTGTGTGTGTGGGTGTGTGTGAGTGTGTGTGTGTGTGTGTGTGTGTGTTTGTATGTGTGTGCGCGCGCGTGTGTGTGTTTGTATGTGTGTGTGTGTGTGTGTGTGTGTGTGTGTGTGTGTGTGTGTGTGTGTGTGTGTGTGTGTGTGTGTGTGTGTGTGTGTGAGTGTGTGTGTGTGTTTGTATGTATGTGTGTGTGTATGTGTGTGTGTGTGTGTGTGCGGGCGTGTGTGTGTTTGTATGTGTGTGTGTGTGTGATATATAGCTCTAAATATAATCTATAAATACAGTCGTGGGTTTTTACTCTCTCATGTTATATATTTGTGCTTGTAATTGAGAATAACGAAATATGATTAAATTCTGATAAAAAAATCTCTAAATTCGTCATAAGGATATAATTTGAAATCCCATGGAAACAATAGTTGAAGCATTAAAAGTAATGAAGTCAAGGTGTGTATGCTTATCGGATCCACCAATGAAAGTTTAGTTTTATATAAAACTCAAGGCTTAGAATCAGATTCGCTTCTCTCAAGAAACGTACAAGAAATAATCCTTTGACTTTATCCTCACCTTCGGCAAAGTACGTGACGCGGAAGGCTTAGTTAACCCCCTTTATAGTAATAGGAAATGTTTATTTGTACCAAAGGTTTCAAATTGGTGACGCTTTGCTTAAATTTGTTAATAATGTTTATACGAAAATTACGTTCCATTATAAGTACAAGGTTACTTACTATTTTATGTTAATGTATAAATGTATACTAGGAGGTAGAGGTGAAAGTGTAGTATTGAGCAAATAATACAATTTATCCAATAATCACAAAGAATGATATATTTTGTTTCTCGTTGATAGTATTAGCAAATTATATACTTTTTATAGAAAACCTATTGCTGTTCATGACGAGCTGGTTGTTAATTACTTATTACACTTTGATATCACTTGCGACCAGATTTTGTGTTAACTAATGGTTGTTAAATTTGTTACTTTCACTTAGAGAAAAAGTGTTTCTCTTACGACTTGGAGGCTAACAAGTGTAAGTTAACAATTTAATAACCTCTACTTAACAAAACGTCTGGTCGAAGTAATATCAAAGTGTAATAGTTTAGTACTTATTTGTGAGTGACTGAAACCGAAAGTAAATGTTGGTAGTCTTGCAAATACAAATAATAATATATAAAAAAGGAAGAATGTTCAAGAAAGTTAAAGTGTTTACGGAGCCAAGAAAGTTTTAAGAAGGTAAATATTTAAGTAGGTTAAAATGTGTAAGAAAGGTAGAACATTTGGGGAGGGTAAACTGTTTGAATAGGGCAGAATGTTTGAGAAATATAGACTGGTAACCGAGAATAGCGTCATTAACGTTAGAACGTTAGATTACTTATGTCTAAATTTTGTTACACGAATACTTATGTATCGTCAATTTGACTTTTCCAATTTCTTTCTTTATTTGACAAAATAGTGTTTCTTTTTTGTTATCATCTTAAACATCGTAATATCCCATAATTCTTTAGCGCTTGGAAAAAAGTGGTTGTAGCTAAGATCCTACCATTAGAAAGAAAAATAATAAGTACAGTGACTGCGTTTTAATGAATTAGTGAAATGACAATGTTTAAGAAATTTTTTTAAAAATATAGTTAAACATATTTTTTTTTTACAAAAAACAGTATTAAACAAACAAGAAACACATAATTAATACAAACAAACACTGAGTTATAGAACAAGTTTTCAATAAATTCAAAGAGTTTTTTATTTCGCCTATGTTCTCTCGGTGGATAAATGAAAATCGGCATTATTTAAAGCTCATACAAGTTGTTTTACTTGCTGACACACTGTACACAGCACATTGCTCGGTGTTGTGCACATACAGGGTGGTTGCCGTGTGCACAGTAGCTAGTAGTCATCCTTCTGGTGGCTGATGGATAAAAATAACTAATTTTTCTGGCTCCTGCTTGCTTTGGATACTGTTGGGTGGCTGGTATTCCAAGTAACTCAGAAATAAGAGATTTTGATTTTTCCACACGTTAGGCGTTTGAAGACGGGATCACATTTGCGGTTCAGATACCTCCATTGCTACGTCAAAGATCTGAAGGAAACGTGATATGGGTATAACATTGTGGGTTATAAGTAATTCTAGTAGAGTCCCCACAACATCCAGTTTTGAAACCGCCCACAATGTTACGTATTGGAGCGGGAATATTGACTGGATCAGGATGAGTGATTTATAGATAGTTAACTCCAATGAAGAAAGATTGTGAGATAAATAGATCAAGATTAGGTTCATGACTAGGTGTGGTATTTACACTAGATTGAGGGTTGTCATTAGGTGGAGGATCGACTTTAGGTGGAGAATTGGTGTCATGTGGATTGCCGTATATATATGGAAGTTCAGCGTTACCCGGAGAATCACATAATGTATGTCCTCTTCGGCGGTTTTTATTCCTGTGGGTCTGATTACTCACTCGGATCTGTGCATCCAACTCCTGGAAGGTAAGTCATGTCTGAATCTGTATAGCCCGAGTCGATATAATTGATATGTTTACCTCACAACTACATCTTCATTTTCACTATCATATGGACACCAATTTGAGAGAGAAGCACGTTCGCTAAACTTCTGATCACTACAACTCTCAAGATATTTTCTTATTAGAGTGTTCCTACGTCCTTCTTTGTTAGCCATTTTCGCGTCTCAATTATAAACCCAGTTCTAACATACTCAGTAATGCAAACCAAAATAAATAGCAATAAAACGTAAGATTATGTAAGTAATTAACTAAAAATGTAACGAGAAGTCATAAAAGAGTCACAAGATCACTCATGTATCATCAAAACGACGACGCGAGCTCTGTTACACTTGGACGTAAGCGAACTTTAGCGGCGAAACTGCACATCTGACATCGGCTGTTGTAGATACGAAGGTACTGGAAAGATGGATGCGCGCGAACCGCTCATTTGTCAGATATAGAAATTTGTGAAACGGAGCGTGGTCATTTTGACGAGGTATAAGTAATCTAGAGTTATGAAATGTAGAATGTTTAGGGAGTTGTCATTGTTTAAGAAAGTTAGATTCTTTGAGGTGGGTATAATGTTTAAAGAGTACAATATATTCAGGGAGCGTAGGGTGTTTATTAAGGTTAGAATGTTTAGGGAGTTGACATTGTTTAAGAAAGGTAGAATATTTAGAAAGGAAGTTTAAGAAGGTAGACATTTTGTTTAATAAAGTTAGGTTGTTTGGGGTGGGTATAATGTTTATAGAGTACAATATATTCAGGGAGCGTAGGGTGTTTATTAAGGTTAGAATGTTTAGGGAGTTGACATTGTTTAAGAAAGGTAGAATATTTAGAAAGGAAGTTTAGAAAGGAAGACATTTTGTTTAATAAAGTTAGGTTGTTTGAGGAGGGTATAATGTTTACAGAGTACAAAATATTCAGGGATCGTAGGGTGTTTATTAAGGTTAGAATGTTTAGGGAGTTGACATTTTTTAAGAAAGGTAGAATATTTAGAAAGGAAGTTTAGAAAGGGAGACATTTTGTTTAATAAAGTTAGGTTGTTTGAGGTGGGTATAATGTTTAAAGAGTATAATATATATTGATTGAGCGTAGGGTGTTTATTAAGGTTAGAATGTTTAGGGAGTTGACATTTTTTAAGAAAGGTAGAATATTTTGAAAGGAAGTTTAGAAAGGAAGACATTTTGTTTAATAAAGTTAGGTTGTTTGAGGTGGGTATAAAGTTTAAAGAGTACAATATATTTAGGGAGCGTAGGGTGTTTATTAAGGTTAGAATGTTTAGGGAGTTGACATTGTTTAAGAAAGGTAGAATATTTAGAAAGGAAGTTTAGAAAGGAAGACATTTTGTTTAATAAAGATAGGTTGTTTGAGGAGGGTATAATGTTTACAGAGTACAAAATATTCAGGGATCGTAGGGTGTTTATTAAGGTTAGAATGTTTAGGGAGTTGACATTTTTTAAGAAAGGTAGAATATTTAGAAAGGAAGTTTAGAAAGGGAGACATTTTGTTTAATAAAGTTAGGTTGTTTGAGGTGGGTATAATGTTTAAAGAGTATAATATATATTGATTGAGCGTAGGGTGTTTATTAAGGTTAGAATGTTTAGGGAGTTGACATTTTTTAAGAAAGGTAGAATATTTTGAAAGGAAGTTTAGAAAGGAAGACATTTTGTTTAATAAAGTTAGGTTGTTTGAGGTGGGTATAAAGTTTAAAGAGTACAATATATTTAGGGAGCGTAGGGTGTTTATTAAGGTTAGAATGTTTAGGGAGTTGACATTGTTTAAGAAAGGTAGAATATTTAAAAAGGAAGTTTAGAAAGGAAGACATTTTGTATAATAAAGTTAGGTTGTTTGAGGTGGGTATAATGTTTAAAGAGTACAATATATTTAGGGAGCGTAGGGTGTTTATTAAGGTTAGAATGTTTAGGGAATTGACATTGTTTAAGAAAGGTAGAATATTTAGAAAGGAGGTTTAGAAAGGTAGACATTTTGTTTAATAAGGTTAGGTTGTTTGGGGTGGGTATAATGTTTAAAGAGTACAATATATTCAGGGAGCGTAGGGTGTTTATTAAGGTTAGAATGTTTAGTGAGTTGACATTGTTTAAGAAAGGTAGAATATTTAGAAAGGAAGTTTAGAAAGGTAGACATTTTGTTTAATAAGGTTAGGTTGTTTGAGGTGGGTATAATGTTAAAAAGAGTACAATATATTCAGGGAGCGTAGGGTGTTTATTAAGGTTAGAATGTTTAGGGAGTTGACATTGTTTAAGAAAGGTAGAATATTTAGAAAGGAAGTTTAGAAAGGTAGACATTTTGTTTAATAAAGTTAGGTTGTTTGAGGTGGGTATAATGTTTAAAGAGTACAATATATTCAGGGAGCGTAGGGTGTTTATTAAGGTTAGAATGTTTAGGGAGTTGACATTGTTTAAGAAAGGTAGAATATTTAGAAAGGAAGTTTAGAAAGGTAGACATTTTGTTTAAAAAAGTTAGGTTGTTTGAGGTGGGTATAATGTTTAAAGAGTACAATATATTCAGGGAGTGTAGGGTGTTTATTAAGGTTAGAATGTTTAGGGAGTTGACATTTTTTAAGAAAGGTAGAATATTTTGAAAGGAAGTTTAGAAAGGAAGACATTTTGTTTAATAAAGTTAGGTTGTTTGAGGAGGGTATAATGTTTACAGAGTACAAAATATTCAGGGATCGTAGGGTGTTTATTAAGGTTAGAATGTTTAGGGAGTTGACATTGTTTAAGAATGGAAGAATATTTAGAAAATAAGACATTTTGTTTAATAAAGTTAGGTTGTTTGAGGTGGGTATAATGTTTAAAGAGTACAGTATATTCAGGGAGCGTAGGGTGTTTATTAAGGTTAGAATGCTTAGGGAGTTGACATTGTTTAAGAAAGGTAGAATATTTAGAAAGAGGTTTAGAAAGGAAGACATTTTGTTAAATAAAGTTAGGTTGTTTGAGGTGGGTATAATGTTTAAAGAGTACAATATATTCAGGGAGCGTAGGGTGTTTATTAAGGTTAGAATGTTTAGGGAGTTGACATTGTTTAAGAAAGGTAGAATATTTAGAAAGGAAGACATTTTGTTTAATAAAGTTAGGTTGTTTGAGGTGGGTATAATGTTTACAGAGTACAAAATATTCAGGGAGCGTAGGGTGTTTATTACGGTTAGAATGTTTAGGGAGTTGACATTGTTTAAGAAAGGAAGAATATTTAGAAAGGAAGACATTTTGTTTAATAAAGTTAGGTTGTTTGAGGTGGGTATAATGTTTAAAGAGTACAATATATTTAGGGAGCGTAGGGTGTTTATTAAGGTTAAAATGCTTAGGGAGTTGACATTGTTTAAGAAAGGTAGAATATTTAGAAAGAGGTTTAGAAAGGAAGACATTTTGTTAAATAAAGTTAGGTTGTTTGAGGTGGGTATAATGTTTAAAGAGTACAATATATTCAGGGAGTGTAGGGTGTTTATTAAGGTTAAAATGCTTAGGGAGTTGACATTGTTTAAGAGAGGTAGAATATTTAGAAAGAGGTTTAGAAAGGAAGACATTTTGTTAAATAAAGTTAGGTTGTTTGAGGTGGGTATAATGTTTAAAGAGTACAATATATTCAGGGAGCGTAGGGTGTTTATTAAGGTTAGAATGTTTAGGGAGTTGACATTGTTTAAGAAAGGTAGAATATTTAGAAAGGAAGACATTTTGTTTAATAAAGTTAGGTTGTTTGAGGTGGGTATAATGTTTACAGAGTACAAAATATTCAGGGAGCGTAGGGTGTTTATTAAGGTTAGAATGTTTAGGGAGTTGACATTGTTTAAGAAAGGAAGAATATTTAGAAAGGAAGACATTTTGTTTAATAAAGTTAGGTTGTTTGAGGTGGGTATAATGTTTACAGAGTACAAAATATTCAGGGAGCGTAAGGTGTTTATTAAGGTTAGAATGTTTAGGGAGTTGACATTGTTTAAGAAAGGAAGAATATTTAGAAAGGAAGACATTTTGTTTAATAAAGTTAGGTTGTTTGAGGTGGGTATAATGTTTAAAGAGTACAATATATTCAGGGAGCGTAGGGTGTTTATTAAGGTTAGAATGTTTAGGGAGTTGACATTGTTTAAGAAAGGTAGAATATTTAGAAAGAGGTTTAGAAAGGAAGACATTTTGTTTAATAAAGTTAGGTTGTTTGAGGTGGGTATAATGTTTAAAGAGTACAATATATTTAGGGAGCGTAGTGCGTTTATTAAGGTTAGAATGTTTAGGTAGTTGACATTGTTTAAGAAAGGTAGAATATGTAGAAAGGAAGTTTAGAAAGGAAGACATTTTGTTTAATAAAGTTAGGTTGTTTGAAGTGGGTATAATGTTTAAAGAGTACAATATATTCTGGGAGCGTAGGGTGTTTATTAAGGTTAAAATGTTTAGAGAGTTGACATTGTTTAAGAAAGTTAGAATATTTAGAAAGGAAGTTTAGAAAGGAAGACATTTTGTTTAATAAAGTTAGGTTGTTTGAGGTGGGTATAATGTTTAAAGAGTACAATATATTCAGGGAGCGTAGGGTGTTTATTAAGGTTAGAATGTTTAGGGAGTTGACATTGTTTAAGAAAGGTAGAATATGTAGAAAGGAAGTTTAGAAAGGAAGACATTTTGTTTAATAAAGTTAGGTTGTTTGAAGTGGGTATAATGTTTAAAGAGTACAATATATTCTGGGAGCGTAGGGTGTTTATTAAGGTTAAAATGTTTAGAGAGTTGACATTGTTTAAGAAAGTTAGAATATTTAGAAAGGAAGTTTAGAAAGGAAGACATTTTGTTTAATAAAGTTAGGTTGTTTGAGGTGGGTATAATGTTTACAAAGTACAATATATTCAGGGAGCGTAGGGTGTTTATTAAGGTTAGAATGTTTAGTGAGTTGACATTGTTTAAGAAAGGTAGAATATTTAGAAAGGAAGTTTAGAAAGGTAGACATTTTGTTTAATAAGGTTAGGTTGTTTGAGGTGGGTATAATGTTAAAAAGAGTACAATATATTCAGGGAGCGTAGGGTGTTTATTAAGGTTAGAATGTTTAGGGAGTTGACATTGTTTAAGAAAGGTAGAATATTTAGAAAGGAAGTTTAGAAAGGTAGACATTTTGTTTAATAAAGTTAGGTTGTTTGAGGTGGGTATAATGTTTAAAGAGTACAATATATTCAGGGAGCGTAGGGTGTTTATTAAGGTTAGAATGTTTAGGGAGTTGACATTGTTTAAGAAAGGTAGAATATTTAGAAAGGAAGTTTAGAAAGGTAGACATTTTGTTTAAAAAAGTTAGGTTGTTTGAGGTGGGTATAATGTTTAAAGAGTACAATATATTCAGGGAGTGTAGGGTGTTTATTAAGGTTAGAATGTTTAGGGAGTTGACATTTTTAAGAAAGGTAGAATATTTTGAAAGGAAGTTTAGAAAGGAAGACATTTTGTTTAATAAAGTTAGGTTGTTTGAGGAGGGTATAATGTTTACAGAGTACAAAATATTCAGGGATCGTAGGGTGTTTATTAAGGTTAGAATGTTTAGGGAGTTGACATTGTTTAAGAATGGAAGAATATTTAGAAAATAAGACATTTTGTTTAATAAAGTTAGGTTGTTTGAGGTGGGTATTATGTTTAAAGAGTACAGTATATTCAGGGAGCGTAGGGTGTTTATTAAGGTTAGAATGCTTAGGGAGTTGACATTGTTTAAGAAAGGTAGAATATTTAGAAAGAGGTTTAGAAAGGAAGACATTTTGTTTAATAAAGTTAGGTTGTTTGAGGTGGGTATAATGTTTAAAGAGTACAATATATTAAGGGAGCGTAGTGCGTTTATTAAGGTTAGAATGTTTAGGGAGTTGACATTGTTTAATAAAGGTAGACTATTTATAAAGGAAGTTTTGAAAGGTAGACATTTTGTTTAATAAAGTTAGGTTGTTTGAGGTGTTTATAATGTTTAAAGAGTACAATATATTTAGGGAGCGTAGTGCGTTTATGAAGGTTAGAATGTTTAGGGAGTTGACATTGTTTAAGAAAGGTAGAATATTTAGAAAGGAAGTTTAGTAAGGTAGACATTTTGTTTAATAAAGATAGGTTGTTTGAGGAGGGTATAATGTTTACAGAGTACAAAATATTCAGGGATCGTAGGGTGTTTATTAAGGTTAGAATGTTTAGGGAGTTGACATTTTTTAAGAAAGGTAGAATATTTAGAAAGGAAGTTTAGAAAGGGAGACATTTTGTTTAATAAAGTTAGGTAGTTTGAGGTGGGTATAATGTTTAAAGAGTATAATATATATTGATTGAGCGTAGGGTGTTTATTAAGGTTAGAATGTTTAGGGAGTTGACATTTTTTAAGAAAGGTAGAATATTTTGAAAGGAAGTTTAGAAAGGAAGACATTTTGTTTAATAAAGTTAGGTTGTTTGAGGTGGGTATAAAGTTTAAAGAGTACAATATATTTAGGGAGCGTAGGGTGTTTATTAAGGTTAGAATGTTTAGGGAGTTGACATTGTTTAAGAAAGGTAGAATATTTAAAAAGGAAGTTTAGAAAGGAAGACATTTTGTATAATAAAGTTAGGTTGTTTGAGGAGGGTATAATGTTTACAGAGTACAAAATATTCAGGGATCGTAGGGTGTTTATTAAGGTTAGAATGTTTAGGGAGTTGACATTGTTTAAGAATGGAAGAATATTTAGAAAATAAGACATTTTGTTTAATAAAGTTAGGTTGTTTGAGGTGGGTATTATGTTTAAAGAGTACAGTATATTCAGGGAGCGTAGGGTGTTTATTAAGGTTAGAATGCTTAGGGAGTTGACATTGTTTAAGAAAGGTAGAATATTTAGAAAGAGGTTTAGAAAGGAAGACATTTTGTTTAATAAAGTTAGGTTGTTTGAGGTGGGTATAATGTTTAAAGAGTACAATATATTAAGGGAGCGTAGTGCGTTTATTAAGGTTAGAATGTTTAGGGAGTTGACATTGTTTAATAAAGGTAGACTATTTATAAAGGAAGTTTTGAAAGGTAGACATTTTGTTTAATAAAGTTAGGTTGTTTGAGGTGTTTATAATGTTTAAAGAGTACAATATATTTAGGGAGCGTAGTGCGTTTATGAAGGTTAGAATGTTTAGGGAGTTGACATTGTTTAAGAAAGGTAGAATATTTAGAAAGGAAGTTTAGTAAGGTAGACATTTTGTTTAATAAAGATAGGTTGTTTGAGGAGGGTATAATGTTTACAGAGTACAAAATATTCAGGGATCGTAGGGTGTTTATTAAGGTTAGAATGTTTAGGGAGTTGACATTTTTTAAGAAAGGTAGAATATTTAGAAAGGAAGTTTAGAAAGGGAGACATTTTGTTTAATAAAGTTAGGTAGTTTGAGGTGGGTATAATGTTTAAAGAGTATAATATATATTGATTGAGCGTAGGGTGTTTATTAAGGTTAGAATGTTTAGGGAGTTGACATTTTTTAAGAAAGGTAGAATATTTTGAAAGGAAGTTTAGAAAGGAAGACATTTTGTTTAATAAAGTTAGGTTGTTTGAGGTGGGTATAAAGTTTAAAGAGTACAATATATTTAGGGAGCGTAGGGTGTTTATTAAGGTTAGAATGTTTAGGGAGTTGACATTGTTTAAGAAAGGTAGAATATTTAAAAAGGAAGTTTAGAAAGGAAGACATTTTGTATAATAAAGTTAGGTTGTTTGAGGTGGGTATAATGTTTAAAGAGTACAATATATTTAGGGAGCGTAGGGTGTTTATTAAGGTTAGAATGTTTAGGGAATTGACATTGTTTAAGAAAGGTAGAATATTTAGAAAGGAGGTTTAGAAAGGTAGACATTTTGTTTAATAAGGTTAGGTTGTTTGGGGTGGGTATAATGTTTAAAGAGTACAATATATTCAGGGAGCGTAGGGTGTTTATTAAGGTTAGAATGTTTAGTGAGTTGACATTGTTTAAGAAAGGTAGAATATTTAGAAAGGAAGTTTCGAAAGGTAGACATTTTGTTTAATAAGGTTAGGTTGTTTGAGGTGGGTATAATGTTAAAAAGAGTACAATATATTCAGGGAGCGTAGGGTGTTTATTAAGGTTAGAATGTTTAGGGAGTTGACATTGTTTAAGAAAGGTAGAATATTTAGAAAGGAAGTTTAGAAAGGTAGACATTTTGTTTAATAAAGTTAGGTTGTTTGAGGTGGGTATAATGTTTAAAGAGTACAATATATTCAGGGAGCGTAGGGTGTTTATTAAGGTTAGAATGTTTAGGGAGTTGACATTGTTTAAGAAAGGTAGAATATTTAGAAAGGAAGTTTAGAAAGGTAGACATTTTGTTTAAAAAAGTTAGGTTGTTTGAGGTGGGTATAATGTTTAAAGAGTACAATATATTCAGGGAGTGTAGGGTGTTTATTAAGGTTAGAATGTTTAGGGAGTTGACATTTTTTAAGAAAGGTAGAATATTTTGAAAGGAAGTTTAGAAAGGAAGACATTTTGTTTAATAAAGTTAGGTTGTTTGAGGAGGGTATAATGTTTACAGAGTACAAAATATTCAGGGATCGTAGGGTGTTTATTAAGGTTAGAATGTTTAGGGAGTTGACATTGTTTAAGAATGGAAGAATATTTAGAAAATAAGACATTTTGTTTAATAAAGTTAGGTTGTTTGAGGTGGGTATAATGTTTAAAGAGTACAGTATATTCAGGGAGCGTAGGGTGTTTATTAAGGTTAGAATGCTTAGGGAGTTGACATTGTTTAAGAAAGGTAGAATATTTAGAAAGAGGTTTAGAAAGGAAGACATTTTGTTAAATAAAGTTAGGTTGTTTGAGGTGGGTATAATGTTTAAAGAGTACAATATATTCAGGGAGCGTAGGGTGTTTATTAAGGTTAGAATGTTTAGGGAGTTGACATTGTTTAAGAAAGGTAGAATATTTAGAAAGGAAGACATTTTGTTTAATAAAGTTAGGTTGTTTGAGGTGGGTATAATGTTTACAGAGTACAAAATATTCAGGGAGCGTAGGGTGTTTATTACGGTTAGAATGTTTAGGGAGTTGACATTGTTTAAGAAAGGAAGAATATTTAGAAAGGAAGACATTTTGTTTAATAAAGTTAGGTTGTTTGAGGTGGGTATAATGTTTAAAGAGTACAATATATTTAGGGAGCGTAGGGTGTTTATTAAGGTTAAAATGCTTAGGGAGTTGACATTGTTTAAGAAAGGTAGAATATTTAGAAAGAGGTTTAGAAAGGAAGACATTTTGTTAAATAAAGTTAGGTTGTTTGAGGTGGGTATAATGTTTAAAGAGTACAATATATTCAGGGAGTGTAGGGTGTTTATTAAGGTTAAAATGCTTAGGGAGTTGACATTGTTTAAGAGAGGTAGAATATTTAGAAAGAGGTTTAGAAAGGAAGACATTTTGTTAAATAAAGTTAGGTTGTTTGAGGTGGGTATAATGTTTAAAGAGTACAATATATTCAGGGAGCGTAGGGTGTTTATTAAGGTTAGAATGTTTAGGGAGTTGACATTGTTTAAGAAAGGTAGAATATTTAGAAAGGAAGACATTTTGTTTAATAAAGTTAGGTTGTTTGAGGTGGGTATAATGTTTACAGAGTACAAAATATTCAGGGAGCGTAGGGTGTTTATTAAGGTTAGAATGTTTAGGGAGTTGACATTGTTTAAGAAAGGAAGAATATTTAGAAAGGAAGACATTTTGTTTAATAAAGTTAGGTTGTTTGAGGTGGGTATAATGTTTACAGAGTACAAAATATTCAGGGAGCGTAAGGTGTTTATTAAGGTTAGAATGTTTAGGGAGTTGACATTGTTTAAGAAAGGAAGAATATTTAGAAAGGAAGACATTTTGTTTAATAAAGTTAGGTTGTTTGAGGTGGGTATAATGTTTAAAGAGTACAATATATTCAGGGAGCGTAGGGTGTTTATTAAGGTTAGAATGTTTAGGGAGTTGACATTGTTTAAGAAAGGTAGAATATTTAGAAAGAGGTTTAGAAAGGAAGACATTTTGTTTAATAAAGTTAGGTTGTTTGAGGTGGGTATAATGTTTAAAGAGTACAATATATTTAGGGAGCGTAGTGCGTTTATTAAGGTTAGAATGTTTAGGTAGTTGACATTGTTTAAGAAAGGTAGAATATGTAGAAAGGAAGTTTAGAAAGGAAGACATTTTGTTTAATAAAGTTAGGTTGTTTGAAGTGGGTATAATGTTTAAAGAGTACAATATATTCTGGGAGCGTAGGGTGTTTATTAAGGTTAGAATGTTTAGGGAGTTGACATTGTTTAAGAAAGGTAGAATATTTAGAAAGGAAGTTTAGTAAGGTAGACATTTTGTTTAATAAAGTTATGTTGTTTGAGGGGGGTATAATGTTTAAAGAGTACAATATATTCAGGGAGTGTAGGGTGTTTATTAAGGTTAGAATATTTAGGGAGTTGACATTGTTTAGGAAAGGTAGAATATTTAGAAAGGAAGTTTAGAAAGGTAGACATTTTGTTTAATAAAGTTAGGTTGTTTGAGGGGGGTATAATGTTTAAAGAGTACAATATATTCAGGGAGTGTAGGGTGTTTATTAGGGTTAGAATGTTTAGGGAGTTGACATTTTTTAAGAAAGGTAGAATATGTAGAAAGGAAGTTTAGAAAGGAAGACATTTTGTTTAATAAGGTTAGGTTGTTTGAGGTGGGTATAATGTTTAAAGAGTACAATATATTCAGGGAGCGTAGGGTGTTTATTAAGGTTAGAATGTTTAGGGAGTTGACATTGTTTAAGAAAGGTTGAATATTTTGAAAGGAAGTTTAGAAAGGAAGATATTTTGTTTAATAAAGTTAGGTTGTTTGGGGTGGGTATAATGTTTACAGAGTACAAAATATTCAGGGAGCGTAGGGTGTTTATTAAGGTTAGAATGTTTAGGGAGTTGACATTGTTTAAGAAAGGAAGAATATTTAGAAAGGAAGACATTTTGTTTAATAAGGTTAGGTTGTTTGAGGTGGGTATAATGTTTAAAGAGTACAATATATTCAGGGAGTGTAGGGTGTTTATTAAGGTTAGAATATTTAGGGAGTTGACATTGTTTAGGAAAGGTAGAATATTTAGAAAGGAAGTTTAGAAAGGTAGACATTTTGTTTAATAAAGTTAGGTTGTTTGAGGGGGGTATAATGTTTAAAGAGTACAATATATTCAGGGAGTGTAGGGTGTTTATTAAGGTTAGAATGTTTAGGGAGTTGACATTTTTTAAGAAAGGTAGAATATGTAGAAAGGAAGTTTAGAAAGGAAGACATTTTGTTTAATAAGGTTAGGTTGTTTGAGGTGGGTATAATGTTTAAAGAGTACAATATATTCAGGGAGCGTAGGGTGTTTATTAAGGTTAGAATGTTTAGGGAGTTGACATTGTTTAAGAAAGGTAGAATATTTTGAAAGGAAGTTTAGAAAGGAAGATATTTTGTTTAATAAAGTTAGGTTGTTTGAGGTGGGTATAATGTTTACAGAGTACAAAATATTCAGGGAGCGTAGGGTGTTTATTAAGGTTAGAATGTTTAGGGAGTTGACATTGTTTAAGAAAGGAAGAATATTTAGAAAGGAAGACATTTTGTTTAATAAGGTTAGGTTATTTGAGGTGGGTATAATGTTTAAAGAGTACAATATATTCAGGGAGTGTAGGGTGTTTATTAAGGTTAGAATATTTAGGGAGTTGACATTGTTTAGGAAAGGTAGAATATTTAGAAAGGAAGTTTAGAAAGGTAGACATTTTGTTTAATAAAGTTAGGTTGTTTGAGGGGGGTATAATGTTTAAAGAGTACAATATATTCAGGGAGTGTAGGGTGTTTATTAAGGTTAGAATGTTTAGGGAGTTGACATTTTTTAAGAAAGGTAGAATATGTAGAAAGGAAGTTTAGAAAGGAAGACATTTTGTTTAATAAGGTTAGGTTGTTTGAGGTGGGTATAATGTTTAAAGAGTACAATATATTCAGGGAGCGTAGGGTGTTTATTAAGGTTAGAATGTTTAGGGAGTTGACATTGTTTAAGAAAGGTAGAATATGTAGAAAGGAAGTTTAGAAAGGAAACATTTTGTTTAATAAAGTTAGGTTGTTTGGGGTGAGTATAATGTTTAAAGAGTACAATATATTCAGGGAGCGTAGGGTGTTTATTAAGGTTAGAATGCTTAGGGAGTTGACATTGTTTAAGAAAGGTAGATTATGTAGAAAGGAAGTTTAGAAAGGAAGACATTTTGTTTAATAAGGTTAGGTTGTTTGAGGTGGGTATAATGTTTAAAGAGTACAATATATTCAGGGAGCGTAGGGTGTTTATTAAGGTTAGAATGTTTAGGGAGTTGACATTGTTTAAGAAAGGTAGAATATTTAGAAAGGAAGTTTAGAAAGGTAGACATTTTGTTTTAAAGTTAGGTTGTTTGAGGGGAGTATAATGTTTAAAGAGTACAATATATTCAGGGAGTGTAGGGTGTTTATTAAGGTTAGAATGTTTAGGGAGTTGACATTTTTTAAGAAAGGTAGAATATTTTGAAAGGAAGTTTAGAAAGGAAGACATTTTGTTTAATAAAGTTAGGTTGTTTGAGGTGGGTATAATGTTTAAAGAGTACAATATATTTAGGGAGCGTAGGGTGTTTATTAAGGTTAGAATGTTTAGGGAGTTGACATTGTTTAAGAAAGGTAGAATATTTAGAAAGGAAGACATTTTGTTTAATAAAGTTAGGTTGTTTGAGGTGGGTAAAATGTTTACAGAGTACAAAATATTCAGGGAGCGTAGGGTGTTTATTACGGTTAGAATGTTTAGGGAGTTGACATTGTTTAAGAAAGGAAGAATATTTAGAAAGGAAGACATTTTGTTTAATAAAGTTAGGTTGTTTGAGGTGGGTATAATGTTTAAAGAGTACAATATATTTAGGGAGCGTAGGGTGTTTATTAAGGTTAGAATGCTTAGGGAGTTGACATTGTTTAAGAAAGGTAGAATATTTAGAAAGAGGTTTAGAAAGGAAGACATTTTGTTAAATAAAGTTAGGTTGTTTGAGGTGGGTATAATGTTTAAAGAGTACAATATATTCAGGGAGCGTAGGGTGTTTATTAAGGTTAGAATGTTTAGGGAGTTGACATTGTTTAAGAAAGGTAAAATATTTAGAAAGGAAGACATTTTGTTTAATAAAATTAGGTTGTTTGAGGTGGGTATAATGTTTACAGAGTACAAAATATTCAGGGAGCGTAGGGTGTTTATTAAGGTTAGAATGTTTAGGGAGTTGACATTGTTTAAGAAAGGAAGAATATTTAGAAAGGAAGACATTTTGTTTAATAAAGTTAGGTTGTTTGAGGTGGGTATAATGTTTAAAGAGTACAATATATTCAGGGAGCGTAGGGTGTTTATTAAGGTTAGAATGTTTAGGGAGTTGACATTGTTTAAGAAAGGTAGAATATTTAGAAAGAGGTTTAGAAAGGAAGACATTTTGTTTAATAAAGTTAGGTTGTTTGAGGTGGGTATAATGTTTAAAGAGTACAATATATTTAGGGAGCGTAGGGTGTTTATTAAGGTTAAAATGCTTAGGGAGTTGACATTGTTTAAGAAAGGAAGAATATTTAGAAAGGAAGACATTTTATTTAATAAAGTTACGTTGTTTGAGGTAGGTATAATGTTTAAAGAGTACAATATATTCAGGGAGCGTAGGGTGTTTATTAAGGTTAAAATGCTTAGGGAGTTGACATTGTTTAAGAAAGGAAGAATATTTAGAAAGGAAGACATTTTGTTTAATAAAGTTAGGTTGTTTGAGGTGGGTATAATGTTTAAAGAGTACAATATATTCAGGGAGCGTAGGGTGTTTATTAAGGTTAGAATGTTTAGGGTGTTGACATTGTTTAAGAAAGGAAGAATATTTAGAAAGGAAGACATTTTGTTTAATAAAGTTAGGTTGTTTGAGGTGGGTATAATGTTTAAAGAGTACAATATATTCAGGGAGCGTAGGGTGTTTATTAAGGTTAGAATGTTTAGGGAGTTGACATTGTTTAAGAAAGGTAGAATATTTAGAAAGAGGTTTAGAAAGGAAGACATTTTGTTTAATAAAGTTAGGTTGTTTGAGGTGGGTATAATGTTTAAAGAGTACAATATATTTAGGGAGCGTAGGGTGTTTATTAAGGTTAAAATGCTTAGGGAGTTGACATTGTTTAAGAAAGGAAGAATATTTAGAAAGGAAGACATTTTGTTTAATAAAGTTAGGTTGTTTGAGGTGGGTATAATGTTTAAAGAGTACAATATATTCAGGGAGCGTAGGGTGTTTATTAAGGTTAGAATGTTTAGGGAGTTGACATTGTTTAAGAAAGGTAGAATATTTAGAAAGAGGTTTAGAAAGGAAGACATTTTGTTTAATAAAGTTAGGTTGTTTGAGGTGGGTAAAATGTTTACAGAGTACAAAATATTCAGGGAGCGTAGGGTGTTTATTACGGTTAGAATGTTTAGGGAGTTGACATTGTTTAAGAAAGGAAGAATATTTAGAAAGGAAGACATTTTGTTTAATAAAGTTAGGTTGTTTGAGGTGGGTATAATGTTTAAAGAGTACAATATATTCAGGGAGCGTAGGGTGTTTATTAAGGTTAGAATGTTTAGGGAGTTGACATTGTTTAAGAAAGGTAGAATATTTAGAAAGAGGTTTAGAAAGGAAGACATTTTGTTTAATAAAGTTAGGTTGTTTGAGGTGGGTATAATGTTTAAAGAGTACAATATATTTAGGGAGCGTAGGGTGTTTATTAAGGTTAGAATGTTTAGGGAGTTGACATTGTTTAAGAAAGGAAGAATATTTAGAAAGGAAGACATTTTGTTTAATAAAGTTAGGTTGTTTGAGGTGGGTATAATGTTTAAAGAGTACAATATATTCAGGGAGCGTAGTGCGTTTATTAAGGTTAGAATGTTTAGGTAGTTGACATTGTTTAAGAAAGGTAGAATATGTAGAAAGGAAGTTTAGAAAGGAAGACATTTTGTTTAATAAAGTTAGGTTGTTTGAGGTGGGTATAATGTTTAAAGAGTACAATATATTTAGGGAGCGTAGGGTGTTTATTAAGGTTAGAATGTTTAGGGAGTTGACATTGTTTAAGAAAGGAAGAATATTTAGAAAGGAAGACATTTTGTTTAATAAAGTTAGGTTGTTTGAGGTGGGTATAATGTTTAAAGAGTACAATATATTTAGGGAGCGTAGGGTGTTTATTAAGGTTAGAATGTTTAGGGAGTTGACATTGTTTAAGAAAGGAAGAATATTTAGAAAGGAAGACATTTTGTTTAATAAAGTTAGGTTGTTTGAGGTGGGTATAATGTTTAAAGAGTACAATATATTTAGGGAGCGTAGGGTGTTTATTAAGGTTAAAATGCTTAGGGAGTTGACATTGTTTAAGAAAGGAAGAATATTTAGAAAGGAAGACATTTTGTTTAATAAAGTTAGGTTGTTTGAGGTGGGTAAAATGTTTAAAGAGTACAATATATTCAGGGAGCGTAGGGTGTTTATTAAGGTTAGAATGTTTAGGGAGTTGACATTGTTTAAGAAAGGAAGAATATTTAGAAAGGAAGACATTTTGTTTAATAAAGTTAGGTTGTTTGAGGTGGGTATAATGTTTAAAGAGTACAATATATTCAGGGAGCGTAGGGTGTTTATTAAGGTTAGAATGTCTAGGGAGGTGACATTGTTTAAGAAAGGTAGAATATTTAGAAAGAGGTTTAGAAAGGAAGACATTTTGTTTAATAAAGTTAGGTTGTTTGAGGTGGGTATAATGTTTAAAGAGTACAATATATTTAGGGAGCGTAGGGTGTTTATTAAGGTTAAAATGCTTAGGGAGTTGACATTGTTTAAGAAAGGAAGAATATTTAGAAAGGAAGACATTTTGTTTAATAAAGTTAGGTTGTTTGAGGTGGGTATAATGTTTAAAGAGTACAATATATTCAGGGAGCGTAGGGTGTTTATTAAGGTTAGAATGTTTAGGGAGTTGACATTGTTTAAGAAAGGTAGAATATTTAGAAAGAGGTTTAGAAAGGAAGACATTTTGTTTAATAAAGTTAGGTTGTTTGAGGTGGGTAAAATGTTTACAGAGTACAAAATATTCAGGGAGCGTAGGGTGTTTATTACGGTTAGAATGTTTAGGGAGTTGACATTGTTTAAGAAAGGAAGAATATTTAGAAAGGAAGACATTTTGTTTAATAAAGTTAGGTTGTTTGAGGTGGGTATAATGTTTAAAGAGTACAATATATTCAGGGAGCGTAGGGTGTTTATTAAGGTTAGAATGTTTAGGGAGTTGACATTGTTTAAGAAAGGTAGAATATTTAGAAAGAGGTTTAGAAAGGAAGACATTTTGTTTAATAAAGTTAGGTTGTTTGAGGTGGGTATAATGTTTAAAGAGTACAATATATTTAGGGAGCGTAGGGTGTTTATTAAGGTTAGAATGTTTAGGGAGTTGACATTGTTTAAGAAAGGAAGAATATTTAGAAAGGAAGACATTTTGTTTAATAAAGTTAGGTTGTTTGAGGTGGGTATAATGTTTAAAGAGTACAATATATTCAGGGAGCGTAGGGTGTTTATTAAGGTTAGAATGTTTAGGGAGTTGACATTGTTTAAGAAAGGTAGAATATTTAGAAAGAGGTTTAGAAAGGAAGACATTTTGTTTAATAAAGTTAGGTTGTTTGAGGTGGGTAAAATGTTTACAGAGTACAAAATATTCAGGGAGCGTAGGGTGTTTATTACGGTTAGAATGTTTAGGGAGTTGACATTGTTTAAGAAAGGAAGAATATTTAGAAAGGAAGACATTTAGTTTAATAAAGTTAGGTTGTTTGAGGTGGGTATAATGTTTAAAGAGTACAATATATTTAGGGAGCGTAGTGCGTTTATTAAGGTTAGAATGTTTAGGTAGTTGACATTGTTTAAGAAAGGTAGAATATGTAGAAAGGAAGTTTAGAAAGGAAGACATTTTGTTTAATAAAGTTAGGTTGTTTGAAGTGGGTATAATGTTTAAAGAGTACAATATATTTAGGGAGCGTAGTGCGTTTATTAAGGTTAGAATGTTTAGGTAGTTGACATTGTTTAAGAAAGGTAGAATATGTAGAAAGGAAGTTTAGAAAGGAAGACATTTTGTTTAATAAAGTTAGGTTGTTTGAAGTGGGTATAATGTTTAAAGAGTACAATATATTCTGGGAGCGTAGGGTGTTTATTAAGGTTAAAATGTTTAGAGAGTTGACATTGTTTAAGAAAGTTAGAATATTTAGAAAGGAAGTTTAGAAAAATCAAGAAAAATACGTATCGAATTTGTTATTGTTTCAGTTTTTGTAGAATTGAATACAAAAGCTTATTTTGTGTGAAATTATTTCTTTAGTTTATTTATTTGGTTTTACTCTGCTGGAAAGATCAGCTCTGCCGTCGTTTAAACATTAAGGTTTTACGGTCAATGTTGGTGATTTCCTGGATGTTTGTCAACTTAGAGGCTGCTAACGAGGTACGAAACTAGGTATCTTGCTACTTGAGTACTAAAACTTAATTAAATAATATTTTACTAAATTTATGGCAATGCGTGTTGAATCAAGCAGCGGCCAACAATTTATCTAAAACAGCGAGAATGGGCACTTTTCCATCACGAATTTGACTGAACTGATTTAAAATTTCATTGGTTTCACACCATATTTGGGTTTAGAGGAATCCATTAATTTTGCACAAAATACATAACAAGTAGTGGCTTGTATCATCGACCCACTAGTTCACATTTTTCCAGCCAGAACTGCCTTACAAAACAGTTTTTGCATCTGCTTCGAGTTTTAAAAAAGCATTATCTTTAAATAAAAATTACACTTTCTAAACTATTATAGTTATACCTGAAAACTATAGTTTCATAGGTTTTCAAGGTTGAAAATATTTAAGTCATATCAAATCCTGAAAAACTAATTATTTATTTACCTTACAAAAACTGAAGTACTTGTAAACATTATTCACAGTCGATTTAATATCACATGATTTTGTTAGTAATTTCTACAGTTATTAAGGTTATGGTAAAAATACGGTGCAATATGGATATCGTATTTTTAGCTCAACATTGTAAGTTTTTTTATATATATTACACGATGGAACATAATGCAACATTTACTTGTATACCACACAATACTGCCTTTATAGGTTAAGGAACACATGACGATACCATCCAAGCGGTAAGCCATTCTTACAATAGAAAAGCTTTATGTACTAATATATGCTATTTTCGTCACTACTTTGCATTAAAGTCACACGCTCCAGAGAGACCCTTTGGTGGTAGATGGTGAAGACCTTACTGAATATAACGTTCCAAATGAAATGAGGACAGAAATTGTAAATATTAGACAAATTACCACTACCCAAAAACTTTTTTCTGAAAATTTTACCACGAGCAATCTTCGATTTCTCTTAAGTATTTTATATATTGCATAATGAATTTAGGTTAGGTGTGTTGCATTTAGTAGAAATTTATATGACGATGTTTTCTCACTTCTCCAGCTCAAACTGCCATGGGGCTTATGGATTGACGTTCCCGTCAATAATTTTGTTGCCACGGAACCAGTCGAATACGTATTGCCAAGAATTAGACAAGAGTTAAGCGTTGGAAGGATAGACTGTACAGACATGGAACTTGAAAGGATCGTATTCGTCCAGAGGCAGGTAAACTTGTAATTTTCTTATCTATATTATTTTACCTCCTGGAAACATTATTATAACTTCTTTGAGTGAATAAGTATTTATTATTTTAAGTAAACATTTAATATGTTTTCTTAACTTGAAATTAGAGATGTTCTCTTAAGCTGTTCTAATCACAGTTACTACGTTCACTGACAGACGGCGTTACTAGTTATATTTTTATTGCGACTGTACTGTTCCCCATGTAATTTCAAAGTAATAGTTTAATTTTTATCTCTGTAAAAACTATTTAATCTTTGTATATCTCTATTAATTTCTAATTCTAGGTTACATAATATATAATCAGTTATCATTATATTGTGGTTATTTAGTAAGCTTTATTTTAAATACAAAATCCAATATTAATAAACTTTCGAAAATTAAATTTCTTAAATAACTTATTATTTAAAGAAGTTGTCAATAGAATTTTATATTCCACAATTTGAAATCCCACAGTGCGCATTAAAATACATGCACAATAATTGAATATATTTACACGTTCGAACCACTGTTAGAGCAACTATTCTAACACATATAAACACTTGTTGTATGCAATCATATGTTTTCCCTTGGTATAAGCAGGTATCAGCTGTATGTTACAGAGTGAATATTAACTATACTGCCAATTTTTATTTAAAAAGGTAAAAGTAGCGAATTCTGTTTGGTGCACCAAGGGGGTAAAGAGGCCTGGAGACCTGGAGGTCATCCCCATAAAATAAAACAATTTCTTTGTATATTTCCAGGTTTGAGTATCATATAATATTAGTCGGTTGTTGAAACTAGGCCTCAGATTGATATAACTGGTTGTTCAAGCAAAACAAGAAGGAAAGTAAATTATTTACAACATCTACTGTCGAAGCCTATACGCATTTTATTAACTTATTTACAACGTCACTTTGAAAAAGTAAATTTAAAAGGTTTTCTTAAATTAAACATTTTTTAAAAACATTTTTCAAGAGTCACCGTTACTCTTTTCACTTCTGTAAGTATTAGAATATGAATGTATTAGAAAATGAATATTAGACTTTCATGAATCCTTTGAATGTTTCAGATTACCACTGGTTGGTTCTCGCGGGGGTTTGTAGCAGTTACTTCAAAAATGTGCCAGGGAAAAAGTGTTGTAAGTTTACGTGACATATATAACTTGTGGTAAAATTTAGAATTTAGATTATAGGGTTTGTATAGGGAGTAATGCAAGACTTATATAAAAACAAAACCACCGAAAAATTATATAAATCAAAAAATACAAATACAGATTTGTGCGAATTGAAATTCTTGGACGAAACGATAAAAAGAATAAAACGAAAAAAACGAATAAAGTTCAATTGAACTGCGTACAATAGGTTACTTCCATTTATGTAGCCTAAAATGCCTTGATTGGGATATAGACTACTACTATGAAACTATCGTGAAGTGACTGCGGTCGTAGTAGGGGCGGCTGGAACTTAATTCTGTAAAATATATCTTAGAGTTTTACACTCACTCCCAGGCAATATGCTAACTCTGCTAATAACAAGAAGTTGGACTGTCAGAGCAACATGTTCTGCAGAACAAACTAAGCTAGGAGTGGAATGAAAACCATTTAATAAACTAGTAACAATAATTGAATAATACAACACTTTCGGATGAACTCCGAGATCTTATAATATATCTACAAACTTTTTGTTCTATTACACTTCTAATACCGGACTAGGCAACTAACCCCCCAAAAAATAAACAACAACAAACAACTCAAATTATACATATCTAATAATAATATTTAAACATTTTAAAAAAGTAACCAAAAACTAAAAAATATAAAATAACATAAAACAAATAATAAAACTTAATCAACAAAACTAAACAGTAAATAAACAGAATACATAGTGACTGGTACTACCCTCCCCTAGGTATGGAAACCTGTTCTAACCACAAAGCGAATCAGTTTCTACCATTATTGTAGCCCAGTGATATGCGAAACACATAGATTACAGGACCATATGGTATCAGACACCATTAGCCGTTTGAAATCACTGAGGATACGGCTTATAAGTTGACATTTCGGTAACGAAGTGACTGACACGCTCGCCATCCAGGAAGCACATTTACTTAATCCACTACTTCAAGGAAATACATCTGTCTCAAGGGGTGTATTACCCTGATAACTTGCAGTTGATATATGGCTCATTCTACAATACAGGCGAGGAAGAAGTGGTCGAGTTTTGTGAGAGAACTATAAACGTTTTTCTCCCCCGAGCTTCCATAACACTTCACGATGTTCCTATCCCTTCCGTAATATGTCACGATTACTTCTCAGCATATTTCTATAAAAGTGGAATTAGGAATCATGATAATAACAAAGCCTAACAGGACTCATAGCGGTCAGGGATTGCTATCGTGTAAAAGTCCCGTCTGACGTGGTCGGATCTTCACTAAACTCGTCAGCTACCAAGAGTGGCCGTTGACTAATCGGTTGTTTTAAATAAACTAGAAACTTAACGAATATTCAATAAACAATAAACGTAATTATATACCAAAGCAGTGTTTATTTAGGAAATCAGATTAAACTAATGCAGGAAATGAAAGGTTTTAAAACATAGTTTTAAATATTCATTTCCCCAAATCGCATTTGTCGTCGTGGTTTTTGGAAGTTCGTTAAACACTGATTGAATATAGATCATAGCTGGACTCTTTATTTTATTTTATGGTTTTTATGTTAATTTCAGGTTCTTTGTAATTTGTTTTCACAAATGAGCAGCTACTGTCGAACGAAGTTACTAAATAGAAGCTTTTTGCGACATTTTATACAGGATTGAATAAAAGCTGTTATTTTACTGTCAACTCGATTTGTACTTCCTCTATAAGGATTATTTATACATATAAAGTCATTAAAAAATTTTATAAAATTTCTTAGAGAACTGACAAATTTGAAGTAATTATAAGATTTAAAAACAAAGGATTGGTAGGACTTATGTGGGAAAATTAAGCCCCAAAACCGCCTCCATGTGCACTGCATTACTTGACTCAGCTTCACGTATTGCGCTGGTAGGCGTTAACCAATCTGAATATTAACAATAAAATAACGTAAATATATATAGACATTTATATATATATATATATAATTAGTTATTTAATAGAATTGTCTAAAACTAACACTTCAAATACTTATAGGCCTTTGATATCTCATGTAACACTCTTAAAAATAAGGTGTTACATATAAATTCATTTATATATTTAATTTTTATTTAATAATTATATCGTCCCAATACATGCAATGTCATGCAATTACACTTATACACGAGATAGACGACAACAATCTCAAAATACACAATACTACACGAAGAGACTAAAACACTTGACCAAAAATTGTATGTGAATGTACAGTCCTAGTTTCTGTTTAGTTTCATTTCTTATTTTATAAATGCAAGAGCTTAGTCAAAATTTAATATCATATTGTTGTAGTAATGTTTGAAAGAAAATTTAAGAATGTTGAAACGAATAAAGTCCTTTTTGAGTCAACAGTAGCTGTATGGTTTTTAAATCAAAGTATGGGATTTGATTTAAGAATAAGATATTTGGATTCAAAATATGGGTTTTGAAATCCAGGGTTTTTGTATAAGATTTACGAAGATTGTAGAAATAACGGAGAGAAGTTATAAAGCAATGGTGCAGTCTTAGTTTGTAAATTGAGAGAGAATTTAAAAAAAAAAAAAAACACAGCGTAGTTTGTGGCTTACACGGAGTAAGCAGTTTTGCAGATCCCAGGCAGTGGACTGTGATAAGTACAGCTATATGAAAGGTTAGGTTTGTTGACACAAAAAGAGACTATTTTAAAGAAAATTTAATCAATAAATGAGTTGAAGGATTTTTTTTAATAAAGAAATAATTTGATTGAAAACTAATAAGGAATTGAGAGAGTAAAGAATTTAAAAATTGAAAAGATATAAATTTGTATTCACTGTAAGTCAGATTTTTAATGAAAGTAAATAAAGTGTGTAATATTTTTAAAAATTTTAAAATGTAAAATGTGAAGAATGTCTTTGCAAAGAATATAGTAGAACGTTGTGAAATCGGTAGATTTGTAAAAGAGCCTATGTGTGAGAAAGCGGATGTGTTTCCGCAGGAGGAATAGCGAGCATTCCATAGTGGAGAATGTAGGTAAACAAAAACATCAGTTATTGAATAGAATGTTTATACCTTTACTATAGTATATATTTTCTTCAAATGTAAAAGGGGACTGCACTACACACGTACACACACACTTATGTATAAAATGTTGAAGTAGAAATAAGATGTAATGTCGAACAAAAATTTTCTTTTCAGGTCGGCAAGAGAAAATGTAACACTCTTAAAATAAGGTATTACATATAAATTCATTTATATATTTAATTTTTATTTAATAATTATATCGTCCCAATATAAAAGAAAATTTTTATTTTATTGGTGCACTTTGTGAAGCTAGCGCCCCTAGCGGGGAAATGCAAAATATCGTACGAGTTAGTAACGTAGGGTAATTAACCCACATCACCCCATGTGACGTAAGCATGGTGTGATATCGCCTGATCCAATGCACCAATCAAAAAAATCGAAATAATAAGTAAGGGTGGGAAGGTTCAGTTAGCGCGTCCTTGCAACGACCCCACTTCTCAAAAAGTCTCCGAACGAGACGGACGTGATGGCATTTTCGGACGTAACCTAGAAATTTACAAGCTTCCAGTATTCAAAATTTAAAATGTCAAGGCCGGTACCAAATTTTAATAACGCAACAAAAGAAGAAGTCAGAATCGATTATTTATGTGTTTCCAATAAGTAAAAGTTTATATCAGTTTGTATAAGAACACTGATTCCAGGAGCGATGTGCAGTGATTAGTGATTCCAAAAGCCATGGGCAATGTTTTGTGGTATGTGTTAAAGTGTTTTGCAAGTAATGTGCACAACCAGGTACGTTTTAAATAATAATAAAGAAAATGTATTTTAATGTTAACTAATTAAGTTGAATTTTAATATATAAACGGTTAACACATGAACGGTAGAAATTGTCCTTTGAATATTCATTTTTTAAATTTAATTGGAAATCTTAAGTTGCTACCTTCTCGATATATATAAATTTTAAAAGTTAATAAGTAATTAAAATGTATGGAATAATTAGCAGTAATTAAAAGATAATTACTCGACACATTGGTGTCTTTTCTTCTATTGTAATTTGTCATTGATTAATAAATTGTATAACTTTGTATTTTAAAACTTTCAATTCTCATTTCACAAGTAACCTAGTCCGTTACACTCAAATCAAGTTTATTTTACAGTAAAATTAAATTTTACGATTTTCACGTTACATAAATAGATTTAGTTATAGCTAACCGTTAGGATAACAGTGTACGTTGCATTTGTTTTCATGTTCCAATGGCTCTGTTCTCCAGACCTTTTGCGAGTTTCGACTCTACGCTAAGCCTTACCTGAATATAGCCAAACTCCAGGAACTGCAATGCTTTCATGATGGAACATACGGTAAGTACTATAATTAATAATCGCTATTTGTATTTCCGGACGCTTCTTGTAAATGATTTTCACTAAAAACGATAAAAGAGCAATAGAAAAATATTAATATAACTTTCAGTTTTAAACATATTCATATTGAAGTTTCTTGATGTAACCTCTACTGATGGACAAAGCTCAAGATATACAAAACTTCCCTTCACATTTCCTTTAACACCCAATGCCTCAAACATAACCTAACACCTAAACACGCTAAAACTACAATAAATAATAAAACACCTGCTGCACAAAAAACAACAACACAATCACAGAAAATATTTATCAAAAACAGCATCAAACAACTATACGCTAAAAAAGACACACTTAATCATACCTTATACACATTACACCAAACCCTCACAACAATGCTACACTACACGGAACTTGAAGAAATATTTCAATACACTAATTACTATACACATAAACAAATACAATCCATCAGCAGCAAACAGAATCAAAAGCTACACAACCTCACAACCCGAAGCAACATCACAATCTACACCGATCACCATTTCCACCCACGCAACATCAACACTACAAACATCAACTTCAGTACAAATGAATTAACACTTTTAAACAAAGGCCTGAACATAACCTACACCCCAAAAAATACAACCCCAAACAAATATCAAACATCCTTTTAGACACTGAAACTGCAAATACAATACACAGATCCAACACACCACGAATACATTAGACAAGACATTAAATATAAAATGCCCAACATAAATAACTTAAACAATAAACCTACCATAAGTAAAGAACATTCAATCCTTAAATAAATTATACAAAAAACGCGACAAACATAACCTAAATTCTTTAAAAGCAGACAAAGGTAACTCCATCGTAATTATGCACCAACAGAGCATTGCAAGAAGAGCTTACAAGAAGTTGGGATTTTACCCCGACTATAAAGTTGCTTGATGTAATCATCTTGAATTCACTGATTAAACTAATTTTAAAAATACTTAACTAAGTGAATACGTAATTGCTTACTTGCTGACGCGTTTCCAAACATTCGTTCCTTTTACGAAGCTAACCCTATACAAACAAGGTTTGGTTTTAATGATACTAATAACGTTTCCTAGCTTCGGGGACATTCGATGTGTTCAGTCGATTTATAAAGTAGCCTCTATATTTAGACATTTGAACTGGACTCACTATGAGAACTCATTGTAAGGAAAGTTGAAATAAATTTTCAAATTTCGCGGGCAACGTATATTTGATTTTAGATTTTTTTTCCGTCTATTACATTGGCATACATGTCCTGAACACACTTTGCAGTTTTATCAATATAGCATATTTCGTTTGTTTTTCTCCATATACGAAGGTTAAACGAGTTTTGGATGCTCGGCTGTTTACTGCTATTATATAATGTATCAAAGAATTTATGTAAAATTTCGTGTAGAAATGTTATGAATTTTAAGACTTACCGTATACCACTGTTGGCATTTCAATAGTTTTAGAGCGCCTAATTCCATATTTTACACAAAATATGTTGCAAATTCATTGATATATTGTGTTTTTTTAATCGCAGACAATAGGCGACCACGCCAATATAGTCTGACCATTGCAACTTTCTAAAACAAACGAAATTTGCTACTGGTCTATTGTTGAAATAGAAACTGTAAACATATGTCTGGACATATATACTAACACAAAAAAATCGATATTGAAATTACGCTTGCCTGGAAGTTTAAAAACTCACTTTACTTTTCTAAACACACTCTCCGCCACAAGATGCGGACTATTTATAAACAACGGCTTGGCTTGCATTGAGACACTGACGTTCTTATCCTAACCAGACATTTTATAGATATATTGCATTATAGCTATATTTTATGGTAATACATTAAAGATCTATTTTTTTATTTAAAGTTTTGTTAGATTATTTTATTTTTATATGTATGTAATTATACGAGTATTATTAAAAACATACATTTTATCACTTTAGTTGAGAATTATTTCATTTTGTCAATACTAACGGGGGTTTTCTTTGTTCACAGGTGGGCTTATGCTAGACGAAGATATAGGACTAGACCCCGGTAATTTATATATATATATATATATATACAGAGAGAGAGAGAGAGAGAGAGAGAGATAAATATATATATATATATATATATATATAAATATATATACATATTATATATACATAAACATATATATATATATATTGCTTTAATAAATATACCAAGTAGTCCAGTCATTTAAATTCTATCTGTCTCATCATCAGTTATATTAGTATTGGTATGAAGTTATTAGAACACTGTAGACAAGATTTTATCCGTGTTCGAGGTATATTCCTACGTACAAACATCCCCTCTGCCACAGGTAGTGTAGGTAGATTAGCTACGTTGGAAATTCACTCTTCCTATATCAGGATAGAGGTTGGCCAAAGATTAACCCAGTCTATAATGTAGCCCAGGATGAAGCACTTTAATACCATGTGTCCTATATATAGATGATATTTCAGGAGAAAATGATATGTTATTATTTCTTAGCATTACTTAACTTGAAGTAGAGATATATAGAAACTAAGAATCAAAGTTTCATGAGATGGTAGGATTTATATAACCTGTTCAAAGGCACTAAGGAATAAAATATCCCTTTCATTTCATTTGCAACTGCACTGTTGAAGTATGCATTTAAATAAAGTTTTACTAGTATAGAAATTTATTTGTCTGACGTGAATTCTTGATTTTGCAAGAGGAAAAATAAGTGCATTTTTTTTTTAAATGAAGATAACGCATAGAATAACATGTGGAGAAAATGTTTCTGTACAATAATTTAATGGTATGTTGGCACGTGAAACAATTATATAAAGTTATTATATAATATTATATAATAATATTATATATAAAGTATTATATAAAGTTTTCAATTTGTATACTTCAGATACCTGTAATTTTTTTCTTTCCATTTCCAATTTTGAATATCGCTATTGTTTTTTATGTTATAATATTTTAGGAATTATATAGATAAATATTACTATATATGACATTACATACTCATTATTCAGCATATATAGGGCCTGTATATTTATATTTTGGTGTTCAGAAAATATCTAAATTTCATAACGAAATTTTAGACTGCTAAAGCAGTTATTGATTTCAAGTAATATTTTCCCTACTTAAACAGGACTATACGATGGACACATGTTTTATTGTACTACTACCGATATAAAAATGTTATAATCAAAGAGCAATATCTAAAGTAATTAACATGTGTCTACAATGCAATGCATGTTGAATTAAAACTTTGTTTTGTGAAAAATGTTTTATTATATAAATGTTCTTCTATATAAAAATGCTAACGTGGATTGAGCACGGTTCGAGACCAAATATTGCTGCCCACTAAAGTTCACAATGGCTTCGCTGGTGTTCAACACTAAAACTGAGAAAGCAAAATTATACAATAGGTCATCATTATATTAGCTACATTTGCAATACCTATTTACATATCTCCTATAAAGGTCACTGAAAGCCATTATAGTGAATTATATTTAGGGGTTATTTTTTGTTTAAAGATTTGCTAGAATATTTTATTTATTTATGTATATAATTATGTTATGATAAACACACATTTTATCGCATTTAGATGAGTATTATTTAATTTTGTCAACACTAATGTAGATTTCTTTACTTACAGAACGGCAATTAAGAGCAGATGATGAAACGACACCAGAAACCTGTAAATTTTTTTATATTTAGTAAATGTAATGTTTCAAAAAAAAGGCCAAGTAGTCAAGGACGTTAATTATTATCTGTCACATCAGCTGTTAAAACCAGTATCGTAATGAAGTTTTGAAAATAAACTCGTTCGTCACTGTAGGTATGATTTTATCAGCATTACGGTCATAATCCTTCATACAAACTACGCTACCATAAGAGCTGTAGGTAGAATAATCCCGTTGGAAAATCTCTCTTTATCTCCCTATTCCAGGACAGAGATTTGTCTAGGATTAACCCAGTCTATAATGTTGCCCGAGATGAAGCACTTTATTACCACTTATCGTATATATAGATATGTCAGGAGATAATATGTTATTATTTCATAACCTTACCTAACCTTTCTGTTACTACATGTTATTGCGCGTTAGGAAACTGACCTACTGAGAAGGTCAAAGAGGTTTTCTAAGAATCAGTTTAATGATTTTTAAATAATTCCTATTTTGTTCTAAACACACCTCTTACTCGAATAAGTTTTAAATTTTTTCTAGTCATAGTCTTAAATCATTTATTTTTTTCAATTAGTTTTATTTGAAGATATTCGCAACCCAAATGTAGTGGATAACATTTTTAATTTTTCCGGTAAGATCACATGAGTAGGAATATTTATAAATTTTAAAGTATAAGGAACTGAGATTTTTGATTACGCTGTTTCAAATATTATTATAATGTATCTCTGCTTTTCTTTCGTCAATCCTTTACAACCGTCATTTGTTCAATTTTTAGTCAGTGATAGAAGTTAAATAATTTTTTGCCAAATATCTTACTCGAATACGTTCTGAATTTTATTTGTTTATAGTCATATTCAATTTGTTCATATTTTGTGTTTGTTTCGAAAGGCATTTGCAAGTTTCTGTCATTGGGTTTTATGTGACGATATTCGCAACCCAAATGTAGTAAATAACATTTTTCAATTTTCTGTTCACAATCTCATGAGTATATTTATAAACTTATAAATTTTAAAATATACGTTACTAAGATTTGTATTTACACTGTTTCAAATAATGTAATATTGGCTACTTTTAATCTATCGTCAATCCCCTAAAACCATCAGATATTCACTAATTAGTCATTCAATAAATATATGCAATTTTTTTCTGGATATTTCCTTGGTTTGTCAGGAATAATGGTATGACATAACCACTGTGCATAATTTTAAACAGGCGTTGACCTTGGACACTCTCCTGAGACAATTTAGATATTCTGTGAGAGTAGTATTTGTAAAAACGATTTGTAGCAAAACTACAGTAAGCTGCTATTTAAGCCACTACAGACATAGCAATAAATCATTGTCATATATTTTATACACGCATTTTTCTCTGCTGGTCTTTTTACATGCCAAAGTAAAATGTTTATTGTAATATTGGTTAACATGTATGGTCAATATAATTAATTATTAATATCAAGTGTAATGAAGAAGCTTTCGTACCAAGTTTGTGGGATTTACTGTATAATAAACTCTTTTAGAAGGTGGCTAAAAAATCTAAAAATATGTAACTTTTTACCCGAATATTTTCCCTTAAAACGTCTTTATAACAATAGAAATGATAACGCTATCTATTATATTTTACACGTTCCTTTTCTTAGGTGTAATTTAAGATTATTTTAAACAAATCTTTAAAATTATTCAGGATCGCCTGTTAAGGAGAAATAAAATCAACCTTTAAAAGTTACTATAATTTTATCTAAACAAGAAAAATTAACAGTATTGATTCTGGTATTTGGTGGACTTAAATACTAACTGAACTCGGGCTGAACACGTAACCGTAGAAAAGGTCACATCCGATCAGTGTCAGGTTGAAGTCTTTACTTCCATATACAAATATTTCGTCCTGGTCTGACATAATAAGATAGTTGTAAGAAGCGATTACGTAGTTCTAAATTCTTGAGACAAAACTCGGCGAAATATTTATTATAAAGTTACCAAAACCGTTTATAAATTTATTACTTTGTTTCAAGCTGTTTATAAAGTTTAAATATATAGTAACTAAAAAATAAAGTTTCATAAGATGGTAGGATTTACGAAATATGTTCAAAAGCCCCTAAATAATAAAATATCCATTTTTTTCATTTGCGAATACAATATAAAAGTAAAATTTCTAATAAAACTTTTGCTAGTATTACATATTTAGACACGGCGGAACAAAAAATGTCTTATTGTATAATTCTATTAGAGTTTATGAAAGACCACTAAGATAAAATCATTCTAAATTTCTGGTAGCGTTAAGAAGACTCAAGAAGCCATATGATTTACATACACAATAAGTGTTAAAATTTAAAAGTGCACATACCTTAACCATGAAATGTCCCAGTCACTATTGTTTTTAAGATGGAAGACGACAAATATTTTGTACACCCAATTTACGCACTACTTATTACTTAACTACGAAAGAAAATACTATAATACGAGAAAAAGTAGCACTAGCATATACTATTGAATACACAATATAATATCTCGGTTTTTCCAATAATGCCTGGGTCACACGGAGGGAGAAACGTAGATAGAAAACTGCGTCACGCAGAACGTAGAGAATTGCAACTCGATCGACGTCTTTCCTAGAACAGACTGAGAATCCTTGCACATAACTAATTTGCCAAATCTTGTATAAGGGCCAAGGATCGGCCGATAAGAGTAACGTCCTCTCTGAAGCATTTACATTCATATAGAACTTTAATATTAAACTTAATAATAACTCTTTTCATACGTAACAATCCGGGGTCCTTGTATCCTCCTTGTATTGAAAGAAGAATGTCTACAGTTATGAGTGTCTGCAGTATGAACAATATAAGCTACCCCAGTATATGAAAAGTACTACAAATAGTAGCAAACAAAATACTAGTTTTTAACACAACAAAATATGTACTAGCCAAATAAGACGCGACACAGTGATCTTTAGCGCTGTTAATTGGGATTTCCCAAAGGCCTCCTTGATGAGGTACAGCAGGTGGATTGAAGTGGAAATTGAATCCACCCTGAGACGAAAACTCACAAATGAGATCTTGTTCTGAGTAACGATCGCAGAGCGTTGTCAGCTCCTAAGAAGTTTGATCCACATTCCGAATAGATATGTTGACAGAGGTCTAGACCAAAATCGAGTCAATGATGCAATGAACGCGTCCGTCGAGAGATCAGTGACCACCTCATTGTGAAAAAAGACTCAGGTGTATCCCTTGATGACTCGAATACAACCTAGGTGATGTACCTTCAGAGTTAAAGGACTACCATAATCAATGCCTGTGTTGAGAAATGTTCGAGTAGAGGTAAATCGAGGTTGAAGTACGTTTTCCATGAGAGGATTTTTATTTTTAGGTTTGTCCTTAAAACACACCATATACTTGAAAACGCGTACACGGATTACATTCCGAGCACACAATATCCACAATGCTCGTGCGAGAAATGATTGAGTGAGTTCAGGTGATAGGAATTGGTCCCAGTTCAACAATTTTGTCCAGAGAAGCTGCATTAAACATTTTGCCCACATGACAACAGCCCAAAGGAACCACAAGAGTCATAAATTTAAACTATAACGCTTAGTACTTAGAGCTTAGTTTTTCGATGAAAGTTCGAATTGTAGGTGAAAGCATCCGAAGAGGATGACCAATGAAGTCCAAGAGTATTGGAAAGAGGTTCCTGATGAAACACGGGTGTCTAGTTGTTCGTCTGGAAGATCCTGTAATACTTCGTAAGCATTGGTAGTCAATTCACGGAAATCGAAACCACCTCGATATAAAATGGAAAGAGATAAGTTTTTAAATAAAAGCGTCTTCTACTGAATCACCACTAGCTATAATGGCGACTACAAACGTTTGAGTGCGTAGTGCATCAGCAGCCTGTGAAAATGAAGCACCTTCGTCGGAGGCGAGCTGATCAATTGATAAGTGGAAATAGATTGTTCGACATTGTCCCGCCATAGGATCAGCTGATATTGTTGATCATCAGGATGTACCTTGATCTGACGATACATCTGACGTATATTGCAAGTAAGAACCACATTGTGATTGCGAAACTTGAATAACAGCTGGATTCTTTTAAAACCCTAATATGGTGTAGAAAGTAGCGAGGTTAACTGAAACTAGCGTTTTGGGCAAGCATAATATGTCCAAAAGTCAAATAATCAGATACGAATTCTGCATACATTTGCTTGAAGTGAGGTTAAAAGCTGAAATTTTTTTCGGGATATTTTAGTCGTATTCTCGCGTTTCCGTGAGATGTCTCAATAGGAGGTTTTTCTTGTTTAAAGGGAAGTAGAACACAATAACGACTTGAAATGTCGGGTGCAGGAGTAGTTATTTAGACATTTTCAGATACTTGATCAAGTGGTGTATGCTTTGAGGTCATGGGCACTTCTTCATATACCCAGAATGTTTGCAGAGAACTGTGCGATTCCATGACATTCACCGTGAGTATTGTGGTGAACATACTAACACTAGATTCCTTTTCATAGTAAGGCAGAAATGGAGCTTCTGCGGTGACCATAAATCCGTGCTTTATCGGGCACGGTATATTAGAGATGAAAGAATGAGTAATTTTAGTTAACGTTATTCTGAGAAAGAGCGCCAACCAGAAAAATATCTATGCAACTTGGCAAAAGAGAATGGGTCGGAAATAGTATAAGATTGTACCATGTTTAAAACTTTACCGTCAATGTGTGTGCCAGGCAAATCGACACAATTATGTTTGGCAGCTATAACTGTGCCATTGAGAGTTTGCACACCAAAGTAGTGCACACTCTGAGCGAGTAAGAGTTTGAGAAAGTCGACATTGTTTTAGTTCTATTTCGTTCGACCTTTTCGACTAAGGTGTTCGAGTGGTACAAATTAGTGGATCTACTTGCTCTGAGATAAATAAGGATTATCAGAGCCCGGAAATGTGAATTATCCCAGTAGGAGAGGAGAATTTTACTAAACGTGAGCCCAGGAGCACAGTTGTACTTTGAGAGCCTGGATTAGTCGCCTCAGAAGTCATGCTAATAGGTGGCTGAACAACTTCTGTTACACCTTGGTGTGTTGTCAGAAGAAGTCGTTAATGGGGTTGCTGAGGCAGGTGATCATTCTCGAAATGGAGAAGAGCGTGATGTTTCCTTTAACATTAGGAAAAAGTCGATTTGGATTTACATTACTTTATACTATGAGTGTTCAAACTTGAAATACATCTACTATAAGTCTTCGCGATCAAAAACGCTGTGTTGGAGATTTGGCCTTAAACGTAAGGTATGCATTGATTGGGTTTTCTCTTTCTTTACACAGAAAACATAAAGGATGCTTTGTCTCAGGAGCTACAAGCCACCAGCAAAGTCCACATTCGGTTAACCTGAGTTTTACATAAACTGTTTACAGTTTGAAAAATGAGGTGAGTTTGGAATTTATGAGTTAGGCCTTAGAGTTGAAGATAAATGCTGTGTCATGTGTTCAACTTCGCTACATTTTTGAGAGAGGAAGAAGATAATTTCCGCAGGTGTTCCCAGAGTAGACGTGTTATCCCCCGATTGTTCAAGCTTCTTCAATTAAGTAGAATCCGGTTTGCGTAAAATCATCGCTGACAACAGGGGGTTGTTGCTCCTGATATCAATTTGTAGCCAGTAAAGGTTTTGGTCTTCTACGTATAACATGTAGCGCGACATGATAATTAACTTCCTATACAGGTAAAGAGTTAGATAATTTTAATGGGTCACCTGAAAGTACACTGAGCAAATATTGTAATTTGATGTCAATATTTGTTTTTATGTATCGTAGAGTCAGAGATTTTTGAACGAAATCTAGCCGATATGAATCAATCATAAAATGTTCGAGTTCCAATTTTGAAAGTCGGAGTGGATTTGGGACGTAATTGAAAATCTCGATCCTTTGCCTAGCAGCTTGTTGTTTTTCTTCTATTAAATGTAGGCGAAAAACTAGATCAAAGTTGAGAAATTGGGAATAAAATCGTTATTTTTTTGCGGCGAGAGTCCATTGAAAAAGTCTAAAGTGTTTAAAAATTCTTCTTTAATGCTTGCAACCAAGAGATCCCAGATAAATAGTTCCTCCATGATTGCTTTGTCATAAATGTTTAGCGGAAGTTCATAAATAGATTTAATCTGGATTTAACAGAGCTTCTGTTTTTACCGCGACTACCTTAAGGGATGTTTTATCCGTGGACCGGTCACATCCGGTCAGTGTCAGGTTGAAATTTTTACTGTTTAAAAAAAGATTTCGTCCTGACCTGACATAATACGTTAGCCATAAAAGTCAGTTACTGAATTCTAAGTTCTTCAGTAAAAAATCAGCGAAATATTTATATTAAAATTACCACCGTGTATAGATTTATGACATTGTTTAAAATTGGTCATGAGGTTTAAATATATAGAAACTAAGAGTTATAGTTCCATAAGATGGTTGGATATATATAACATGTCCAAAGGATGCTAAAGAATAAAATATCACTTTCATTTCGTAAGCGCATACAGTATCAAATTACAGCTTCAAACAAACGTTTTATTAACTATAATCATTTAGTCAGACGACTTTTGATCTTGATTTTCCCGTCAGTGTCGCAAAAGGCTGCGTTGCATTTTCAGGAAGCTGTGATGTCACTCCCATGGCAACAATATTAAGTTTAAAACGAGTTGTATAGATATAAAGGGGAAAATAAAAGGATTTGTTTCAAATGTATATAAGGTATACAATAAGTATGTGTAGAAAATTGTTGTAAATTGTTGTGTCTAATATTGTTTGCACATGACACAAATAAACGTACTATAAAAGGTTTTGAATATCTATACCTCAGATACCTATATTTTCTTTTCTTTCGAGTTGCAATTTTGAATGTGGCTTTTTGTTATCTTGCTATAGCATTTTAGATGATATAGATAAATATTACTATATAAGGCATTGCTTACTTATTAATCAGCATAAATGATTAAACAGGAGTACTCGATGATAGCATCGTCTTTACCATCACCTTTAGACTGTGGAGTACATAAAAACTGTCGCGAACATGCTCCAAACCACCACAATCTACCAGTATATGACGGACTGTGATTGTGTTTCCACAAAACTGACGTAAAGGCGGGTCCTCACGACGCATCAGATAACCATTAGTTAGATAGGAGTGGTCGATGCGTAGGTGGGTATCTCTTTGATACTATCGGAAACCTACCTTTAAAACCGTCACCTTTTTCCGACATCTCCAAGCAGAAGACACTGATGAAGATCAACACATAGCGATCGAAAACGTTCTGTCTCAGTAAGTTTTAACAAATTTACAAAATTTAAAGTTTGCATAGTCGTAAACTATTGTTTAAGTGATTAATAAGTTTATAACAATACAAAAAACTCTATCTACATTATTTTACAAATTCGTTTTCCTAAGTGTAATTTAGGAATATTTTTTAAAATCATTAAATTAACCAGATATACAAGTAAAGAAAAAAAATCAATTTTGTGGACAGGTCACATCCGGTCAGTGTCTAATTGAAGTTTTTACTTTCTTCCAAAACTTTTCGTCCAGACCCGACATAATAAGGTAGTCATAAAAGCCGATTACTGAAATCTAATTTCTTTAGTCCAAATTCGGCCAAATATTTAGGAAAAAATAACCAAAACCATTTTTAAATGTATGACTTTGTTTAAACTTGCTTATGAAGTTTAGTTCTTAGTAACTAAGAATAAAAGTTTCATAAGATGGTAGTATTTATAAAACATGTTTAAAAGCCACTAAAGAATAAAATATCCCTTTCATTTCATTAGCGGATACAGTATCAAAGTACAACCACAAACAAACGTTTTATTAACTATAATGATTTGGTGGGCTGTCGTTTAATCTTGATTTTTTAAGTCAGTGTCGGAAAACTACGTTGCCGTTTCAGGAGGTTGTGACGTCACGCCAAAAGCAACAATGATAATTGTAAAACGAGTTATGTAGATGTAAAGGAGAAAATAAGTGAATTTGTTTCAAACGAAGATAACTTATACAACTATGTGTAAATCGTATAGGACTACAGTCTGTAGTCGTATAGGAGTGCAGTAATTTACAATGTTATGTTTGGAGGTGACACAATTAAAGATATTATATAGCGTTTGGAATTTAAACGTTTGAATTTAAAAAAAAAACACATATCTGTACTTTTTACGAGTTCCAATTTATCATTTCGCTTTTTGTTATCATGCTATAGTATCTTAGATACGAAACACATAAATAATGCTGTATATGACATTGTTTACTTATTAATTTTGCTTACGTTTTGATGCTGATTGGCGATGATAACCACAACTGGTTTTTCGTTAGAAAAAAAATTGTTTAAATAATAATAATAATAATCCGTTTACATACTTAAACAGGACTAAACTATCGTCACAAATGTTATCGTAATACTAGAGATATAAAAGGAATACACTCAAATAACAATATTTAAAGTCATTAAACATGTATCTGTATTTTAATGTATGTTTGATTGAACATTATATTGCGGTAATTGTTTCACGGTATAAATGCATACAGATTCAACTAGCCTAGATCAAGTTCCATTTAAAGATTTTATTGTTTTATTTGTCATTAATACAATTTATGTCACTGTTTCAGAGATAGCAAAAACAAGTCCCTCCATCTATGACAGATTGGGTTTAAAAAGGAAATTACGATTTACCTATCAATTACAATTATGTATATTATTTTATTTGAGGGATACAAATTAAAAATTTGATTTATTGAAGGTATTTTACTTATTCACCGGGTATGCGTTTTTACAGCAACACATTCTGTGTAATCTGATATTATTATATTTTCTATCTAAACATTTTACCAACTTTTTAGGAGACAAAATCTATTCTGAAGTCAAAAACTACTGATAGAATTATAGAAACATAATTTGCATAAACAATGAGTAGAAAAAGATGACACAATTGAAGTGTACGGAAAAGATGGTGTATGTAGGAATGGTGTGTAAGATGTCGAGGACGAAAACATGTAAGGTATAAACATAAAGTATAAGGTAATGTTTGCCATACTTAAGGTAAAAACGTTACTACTTGATATAAAATGGGAAAACCTGAGGTTGCAAAACCTCACGATAAGGTCAATCCTTTAGAGTCAGATACGCGTTACGGAACAACTTCTACTATTGCAAAAACAGCCGATTAGCGATCTATTTATAAGGCTATCTTTCTCTTTATCGCATTATCTCCTTGTACATACAATACTACTGCACTTGGTTAAGTCCTATACTTTAGACGGATACTATCCCGACTATACGATTACTGAGACTGGCTGCTAAGGTGCATTCGATAATACTTGCACTAATTGAGGAAAAATAGAGGGTAATGTACTAGGGAAAAGTTCACGTATCTACGTTGGTAAGTAGCTAACTACCTCTGGGGAATAGGTGCTAGCATAAAGAATGGGTTCATACTTAAACGTTATAGGAAAGGTACATAATGGAAGATTATGGGTTAAAGTACAGTACGTGGAGAATTGAAGACACCAATATAATGGCAAGTATAACTTGCAAGCTAATTACTTCTGGGGAATAGGTGCTAGCTAAAAGAATGGGTTCATACTTAAACGGTATAGGAAAGGTACATAATGGAAGATAATGGGTTAAAGTACAGTACGTGAAGAATTGAAGAAACCAATATAATGGCAAGTATAACTTGCAAACTAATTACTTCTGGGGAATAGGTGCTGGCATAAAGAATGGGTTCATACTTAAACGTTATAGGAAAGGTACATAATGGAAGATTATGGGTTAAAGTACAGTACGTGGAGAATTGAAGACACCAATATAATGGCAAGTATAACTTGCAAGCTAATTACTTCTGGGGAATAGGTGCTAGCTAAAAGAATGGGTTCATACTTAAACGGTATAGGAAAGGTACATAATGGAAGATTATGGGTTAAAGTACAGTACGTGGAGAATTGAAGACACCAATATAATGGCAAGTATAACTTGCAAACTAATTACTTCTGGGGAATAGGTGCTGGCATAAAGAATGGGTTCATACTTAAACGTTATAGGAAAGGTACATAATGGAAGATTATGGGTTAAAGTACAGTACGTGGAGAATTAAAGACACCAATATAATGGCAATTATAACTTGCATGCTAATTACTTCTGGGGAATAGGTGCTAGCATAAAGAATGGGTTCATACTTAAACGTTATAGGAAAGGTACATAATGGAAGATTATGGGTTAAAGTACAGTACGTGGAGAATTGAAGACACCAATATAATGGCAAGTATAACTTGCAAGCTAATTACTTCTGGGGAATAGGTGCTAGCATAAAGAATGGGTTCATACTTAAACGTTGTAGGAAAGGTACATAATGGAAGATTATGGGTTAAAGTATAGTACGTGGAGAATTGAAGACTCCAATTAAATGGAAAGTATAACTTGCAAACTAATTACTTCTGGGGAATAGGTGCTGGCATAAAGAATGGGTTCATACTTAAACGTTATAGGAAAGGTACATAATGGAAGATTATGGGTTAAAGTACAGTACGTGGAGAATTGAAGACACCAATATAATGGCAAGTATAACTTGCAAGCTAATTACTTCTGGGGAATAGGTGCTAGCTAAAAGAATGGGTTCATACTTAAACGGTATAGGAAAGGTACATAATGGAAGATAATGGGTTAAAGTACAGTACGTGGAGAATTGAAGAAACCAATATAATGGCAAGTATAACTTGCAAACTAATTACTTCTGGGGAATAGGTGCTGGCATAAAGAATGGGTTCATACTTAAACGTTATAGGAAAGGTACATAATGGAAGATTATGGGTTAAAGTACAGTACGTGGAGAATTGAAGACACCAATATAATGGCAAGTATAACTTGCAAGCTAATTACTTCTGGGGAATAGGTGCTAGCTAAAAGAATGGGTTCATACTTAAACGGTATAGGAAAGGTACATAATGGAAGATTATGGGTTAAAGTACAGTACGTGGAGAATTGAAGACACCAATATAATGGCAAGTATAACTTGCAAACTAATTACTTCTGGGGAATAGGTGCTGGCATAAAGAATGGGTTCATACTTAAACGTTATAGGAAAGGTACATAATGGAAGATTATGGGTTAAAGTACAGTACGTGGAGAATTAAAGACACCAATATAATGGCAATTATAACTTGCAAGCTAATTACTTCTGGGGAATAGGTGCTAGCATAAAGAATGGGTTCATACTTAAACGTTATAGGAAAGGTACATAATGGAAGATTATGGGTTAAAGTACAGTACGTGGAGAATTGAAGACACCAATATAATGGCAAGTATAACTTGCAAGCTAATTACTTCTGGGGAATAGGTGCTAGCATAAAGAATGGGTTCATACTTAAACGTTGTAGGAAAGGTACATAATGGAAGATTATGGGTTAAAGTATAGTACGTGGAGAATTGAAGACTCCAATTAAATGGAAAGTATAACTTGCAAACTACTTACTTCTGGGGAATAGGTGCTGGCATAAAGAATGGGTTCATACTTAAACGTTATAGGAAAGGTACATAATGGAAGATTATGGGTTAAAGTACAGTACGTGGAGAATTGAAGACACTAATATAATGGCAAATATAACTTGCAAGCTAATTACTTCTGGGGAATAGGTGCTAGCATAAAGAATGGGTTCATACTTAAACGTTGTAGGAAAGGTACATAATGGAAGATTATGGGTTAAAGTATAGTACGTGGAGAATTGAAGACTCCAATTAAATGGAAAGTATAACTTGCAAACTAATTACTTCTGGGGAATAGGTGCTGGCATAAAGAATGGGTTCATACTTAAACGTTATAGGAAAGGTACATAATGGAAGATTATGGGTTAAAGTACAGTACGTGGAGAATTGAAGACACCAATATAATGGCAAGTATAACTTGCAAGCTAATTACTTCTGGGGAATAGGTGCTAGCTAAAAGAATGGGTTCATACTTAAACGGTATAGGAAAGGTACATAATGGAAGATAATGGGTTAAAGTACAGTACGTGGAGAATTGAAGAAACCAATATAATGGCAAGTATAACTTGCAAACTAATTACTTCTGGGGAATAGGTGCTGGCATAAAGAATGGGTTCATACTTAAACGTTATAGGAAAGGTACATAATGGAAGATTATGGGTTAAAGTACAGTACGTGGAGAATTGAAGACACCAATATAATGGCAAGTATAACTTGCAAGCTAATTACTTCTGGGGAATAGGTGCTAGCTAAAAGAATGGGTTCATACTTAAACGGTATAGGAAAGGTACATAATGGAAGATTATGGGTTAAAGTACAGTACGTGGAGAATTGAAGACACCAATATAATGGCAAGTATAACTTGCAAACTAATTACTTCTGGGGAATAGGTGCTGGCATAAAGAATGGGTTCATACTTAAACGTTATAGGAAAGGTACATAATGGAAGATTATGGGTTAAAGTACAGTACGTGGAGAATTAAAGACACCAATATAATGGCAATTATAACTTGCAAGCTAATTACTTCTGGGGAATAGGTGCTAGCATAAAGAATGGGTTCATACTTAAACGTTATAGGAAAGGTACATAATGGAAGATTATGGGTTAAAGTACAGTACGTGGAGAATTGAAGACACCAATATAATGGCAAGTATAACTTGCAAGCTAATTACTTCTGGGGAATAGGTGCTAGCATAAAGAATGGGTTCATACTTAAACGTTGTAGGAAAGGTACATAATGGAAGATTATGGGTTAAAGTATAGTACGTGGAGAATTGAAGACTCCAATTAAATGGAAAGTATAACTTGCAAACTACTTACTTCTGGGGAATAGGTGCTGGCATAAAGAATGGGTTCATACTTAAACGTTATAGGAAAGGTACATAATGGAAGATTATGGGTTAAAGTACAGTACGTGGAGAATTGAAGACACCAATATAATGGCAAGTATGACTTGCAAGCTAATTACTTCTGGGGAATAGGTGCTAGCTAAAAGAATGGGTTCATACTTAAACGGTATAGGAAAGGTACATAAAGGAAGATTATGGGTTAAAGTACAGTACGTGGAGAATTGAAGACACCAATATAATGGCAAGTATAACTTGCAAACTAATTACTTCTGGGGAATAGGTGCTGGCATAAAGAATGGGTTCATACTTAAACGTTATAGGAAAGGTACATAATGGAAGATTATGGGTTAAAGTACAGTACGTGGAGAATTGAAGACACCAATATAATGGCAAGTATAACTTGCAAGCTAATTACTTCTGGGGAATAGGTGCTAGCATAAAGAATGGGTTCATACTTAAACGTTATAGGAAAGGTACATAATGGAAGATTATGGGTTAAAGTACAGTACGTGGAGAATTGAAGACACCAATATAATGGCAAGTATAACTTGCAAGCTAATTACTTCTGGGGAATAGGTGCTAGCATAAAGAATGGGTTCATACTTAAACGTTGTAGGAAAGGTACATAATGGAAGATTATGGGTTAAAGTATAGTACGTGGAGAATTGAAGACTCCAATATAATGGAAAGTATAACTTGCAAACTAATTACTTCTGGGGAATAGGTGCTAGCATAAAGAATGGGTTTATACTTAAACGTTATAGGAAAGGTTCATAATGTAAGATTATGGGTTAAAGTACAGTACGTGGAGAATTGAAGACACCGATATAATGGCAAGTATAACTTGCAAGCTAATTACTTCTGGTGAATAGGTGCTAGCATAAAGAATGGGCTCATACTTAAACGTTATAGGAAAGGTACATAATGGAAGATTTTGGGTTTAAGTACAGTACGTGGAGAATTGAAGACACCAATATAATGGCAAGTATAACTTGCAAACTAATTACTTCTGGGGAATAGGTGCTAGCATAAAGAATGGGTTCATACTTAAACGTTATAGGAAAGCTACATAATGGAAGATTATGGGTTTAAGTACAGTACGTGGAGAATTGAAGACACCAATATATTGGCAAGTATAACTTGCAAACTAATTACTTCTGGGGAATAGGTGCTAGCATAAAGAATGGGTTCATCCTTAAACGGTATAGGAAAGGTACATAATGGAAGATTATGGGTTAAAGTACAGTACGTGGAGAATTGAAGACACTAATATAATGGCAAGTATAACTTGCAAACTAATTACTTCTGGGGAATAGGTGCTAGCATAAAGAATGGGTTCATACTAAAACGTTATAGGAAAGGTACATAATGGAAGATTATGGGTTAAAGTACAGTACGTGGAGAATTGAAGACACCAATATAATGGCAAGTATAACTTGCAAGCTAATTACTTCTGGGGAATAGGTGCTAGCATAAAGAATGGGTTCATACTTAAACGTTATAGGAAAGGTACATAATGGAAGATTATGAGTTTAAGTACAGTACGTGGAGAATTGAAGACACCAATATAATGGCAAGTATAACTTCCAAGCTAATTACTTCTGGGGAATAGGTGCTAGCATAAGGAATGGGTTCATACTTAAACGGTATAGGAAAGGTACATAATGGAAGATTATGGGTTTACGTACAGTACGTGGAGAATTGAAGACACCAATATAATGACAAGTATAACTTGCAAGCTAATTACTTCTGGGGAATAGGTGCTAGCATACAGAATGGGTTCATACTTAAACGGTATAGGAAAGGTACATAATGGAAGATTATGGGTTTAAGTACAGTACGTGGAGAATTGAAGACACCAATATAATGGCAAATATAACTTGCAAGCTAATTACTTCTGGGGAATAGGTGCTAGCATAAAGAATGGGTTCATACTTAAACGGTATAGGAAAGGTACATATTGGAAGATTATGGGGTACAGTACGTAGAGAATTGAAGACACCAATATAATGGCAAATATAACTTGCAAGCTAATTACTTCTGGGGAATAGGTGCTAGCATAAAGAATGGGTTCATACTTAAACGGTATAGGAAAGGTACATATTGGAAGATTATGGGGTACAGTACGTAGAGAATTGAAGACACCAATATAATGGCAAATATAACTTGCAATCTAATTACTTCTGGGGAATAGGTTCTAGCATACAGAATGGGTTCATACTTAAACGGTATAGGAAAGGTACATATTGGAAGATTATGGGGTACAGTACGTAGAGAATTGAAGACACCAATATAATGGCAAATATAACTTGCAAGTTAATTACTTCTGGGGAATAGGTGCTAGCATAAAGAATGGGTTCATACTTAAACGGTATAGGAAAGGTACATATTGGAAGATTATGGGGTACAGTACGTAGAGAATTGAAGACACCAATATAATGGCAAATATAACTTGCAAGCTAATTACTTCTGGGGAATAGGTGCTAGCATAAAGAATGGGTTCATACTTAAACGGTATAGGAAAGGTACATATTGGAAGATTATGGAGTACAGTACGTAGAGAATTGAAGACACCAATATAATGGCAAATATAACTTGCAAGCTAATTACTTCTGGGGAATAGGTGCTAGCATAAAGAATGGGTTCATATTTAAACGGTATAAAAAAGGTACATAATGGAAGATTATGGGTTTAAGTACAGTACGTGGAGAATTGAAGACACCAATATAATGGCAAGTATAACTTGTAAGCTAATTACAATAAAGTAAAATTATTAAAAGAAAAAAAATAAAATACTCTTTAAATATGAAAGTCTTGTGAAATTTAAAGGATAGAATCATGTAATTTTATTTAAATTGCAAAAAAACTATTTATTCTTTTAAGTAGGCTTAACCTTGTCAATGCAGTAGGAAGTAAAATGACACATTAACCCAAAGTCGCTTATTAAACGTCTATTTTTGTTTTGTTACATCATTGAAGATTTCTCGAGTGCTATGAGTATGATGCTTAGTTTATGTCTCAAACGTGAGTCTTCGGTTTTAAATAAAGAAATTCTGAGAAGCCCTCCAACAAATGGAATAGCTCGTCACGCGATGCCAGTCTCGAAACACGTGAACGCAGTTCTACTTCGGACCTTTTTCCAGATGTAGAGACTTGCGCTTTGGAGTGGAACTACTTCTCCTCTGTGTCTTGATTGTTTTAAAATAGAATTCTTCTCCGCCGAGACTAGAAGGGTTGATGCGTCATGATAGACGAATTGCATAAAATTCCAGTAGAATGTCACTTTTAATTAAATATCACAGCGTAATTAACTAAAGTTAGCATAATGTTCTACTAACATATTCTTTTAAAACGTTTTTCCTACAATTTATTTTGCTTGTACCCCTTTTTTGGTGTTGTGCGTAATATGTTATTATTATATTATTATTGATTAAATTAATTAGATTCTGGGAGGTTAGATTTTGTGTGTTTTATTTAAAAAACTACAAAGTTTTAATACGTAATATTTCATCATGAATACGATTTGTTTATGCCTTGCTCCTTCATTAAAGTACTCTCCCTCACTACACTACTTTATTGTTATAGATTTATTGTCGTATTTTGTTATTTATTGTTGTTGTTTTTTGTTTTGTAATTTTTGTTGTATTTAAATTTATTTGGTTTTATTTAAAATATTGCGTTCCGTGTTAGATTTTGTTTGGCAATGATAACCACAATTGGTTTTTTCGCCGAAAAAAAGAAAAAAACTCTCCCTTACTACAAATACAAATAATTTCTTACATTATGGGTCTTTAATAGTTGAAACATTACTAATATTGTCTGTATGAGGTATAAAATAAACTGGTAATTTAAGACCTGTGTCAGAAGCGTTTAGAAAACTTGAAATTTTTGTCACAATAGCGTAGTATAAGAAGTTTGTCATATTTTTGTTGGCGGGTTATTTGATCGTGAATTAAAAACTGAAAATACTGTAGAAACATAATATTAAATGTAGCTAATCATCCCTTAAGTAAACAAGGCCATAGAAAAACTTTAAACTACGAAAAAACTACTTTAAGGGCCGTGTGAGCGACTAAAATACTAAAAACGGACGACGAGGTGATGGTAGGGACCTCACTCGTGTTTACCATTAACGTAATTAATATATATCGTAATTTAAAAATTTATAGTAATTCAAAAACGAATTAAACTTCAAATTTTCTTCTGTGAATTCCATTACGTTGGAGACCTTTGGAACTAGGACAAGTAGAATAAAAATGCGTAAAAAACATTAGTGTTTTTATATAAATATATATATTTATTTATTTATTTCATTAGCATATATTATTGTTAATATACTCAATTAACATATGAGTAAAATGAGGAAAATAACGAAATTGTTTATCTCCTAATTTCTATAATTTAAAAAAATAAACCACAAATAATTATATTAGAATCGATAGTTTAAAATGAACGTTAATTTCTTTCCTTCAATTAAAACTTAAATTTACATTCCAAAGAAATGTCGCAAATAAATCGCAGGTAAAGCTTCTCGCGATTCTGACATTATAACTCCACCCGTTTGTTTATTTTTTACCCGCTTCCCAGGGTATTTCCAATTATTGATTTCCCAATGAAAGATAAACTTTGATTACGTTTGGAATTAAATTAAGTCAACTTTTATTGCATTATTGGAAGGCAAGTATTTTTAAAGGACGGATTTCTTCTACTTTAGAGTTTTTATATATCTGGAATATACGTCATGTGAATTAAAGAGCATATCGAAAGTTTGTTATTTGAAATATAACGGAATAGCAGGTCAAGTTTTATTGAATCTAATCTCTGTCGTGTGTCTAATGCTATTACATTGTGTTTAATTAATACATTGTTTTCATACTTTAATAGAGTCAAAAACACACTCAATGTTACATTAAACTAGAGACAATTATTGATCAACAAGAAGTACTCACAAACCGAAAACCATAAATATTTCCATTCTAACCTGATATACATTTCGGTTACCAAGTAACCATTATCATAGGGATGACAAACAATACCTTTATTAAATGAGTGTTGTTCGTCATGCTTCTAAGGATTATTATTTGGTAGCCGAAATGTACATCGTGTTTGAATGAATATATTTGTGGTTAGAGGTGTTTAAGCATTATTAGTAATTATTTAACCAAACTATTGTTTTTTTCCATTACTGTCCAATGGCTACTGAACCATTAGTAATTCACGTTCACTAGTTGACAAATAAAGTTAATTTGATGGTTATTGAAGAATTGTTTACAACAATTAAAAATTTATTCAGCTATTAAAACATTTGAATCAAATTTTTACATCGTAAGACCTATTTTAAAGCTTTGCCAAATAGCTGTAAAATATTCGATATATTATTATGGAGCTTTTATTTCAAAATAAATTTTTTTAAAAAATAGTTATTTAAAAATTCTAAATATAGGTTACTTTAATTTTCTGGCCGCCAAGGAATAAAACAAACACATCAAAATATAGATTATCCTTGGGTTAGTATTGTGTCGTCACTTCTAAGTCGTGGTATACTTCGTGTGTAAATGTTTATAGAAATTTGAGAAACATTTTTGAACATTATGTACATATTTTTGTTGACCTAATTAGAAAAAAATTATTATTTTTTTTAAAACACTAAATAAAATTAACCTTGCAATATTTTATTTTTAGAAATATGTTTCTATTTTTTTAATAATATTGTTTTATTATTATTGCTATATTTTATAACACAAAATTAGAAACTCAATTAACAACAACAACAAAAAATACATGACACAGCCGTATGTTTTTTCTTTTTAATGTAGGAGAAAGATTTACTTATAATTAAAAAGATATATAACATTTTGAACAGCCTCAGGGTATTTAAGCCATGTTTACAAATGGGTTTGAACTTTAACCGTAATAGAATATCCAGTTACACCATATTTCATTATATCAAGTTAAAATCCTTGATTTTATAAAATTCTACGATTTATTTTGATAAAATGTCACTCTTTGCATTTTGGTATTAGTATACGTTTGAATTTTACTAATTATTTGCAATAATATATTGTTAAAGAGAAATAAATAAAACACAAAACCGTCTAACCGCAAATGATTTTAATCAAACTTGTTGTGCATGTAGGTTACTAAGTAACCATTCTCAGAGGCATGACACACAATAAATTTGTGGTTTTGGTGTATTATTTACTGAATATCAAACTTAAAAGTGACAACTGTGCTATTAAGATGAGATGCATAACAGTTGCATATTATTGCACAATGATACTGAAGCGTGTGGTTTTATATTAAGTGGAAAAACAGTTCATGAATAAACGATCGCCTTGTGAGGGGTTCTTACTGAGGGGGGAAGACACTTGTAATCACTGAGTAATGTTTTATTGTTTGGAATATGATCAGCAATGTTGAGGCCTAATGATCCTAGAAGATCACTCTAGACCACCCTAGTTTGTAACTTCTTGTTTACTAGATTGTAATATTGTAATAAGACCCTCTGATGATGATGACATGGTCATCGAAATGTACATAAGGGTTATTTCTTAAGTAACTTGTTTTATTTGTTATTTTGGTGGTATTGAGGTTCTTTCCAATATTTGTATTGTAATATATTGTACCATTGTGTTCTTGATATTTTATAATATTACATTTATAATGAAACAGATTATTTAGTTAACATTTATGTTATGGATGGGGTACGATAATTTATAATACGAATCTAATAAATGAGTTACAAATCAACAATTACATAATTATAATAATACAGAAATAGAATATAATTAGCACTTAATTTGTATTGTTAAGAATAAAGAAACTGAATTTAAAGTTCAGCTTGAAACAAGGTGCCATGATCTAATACTAAGGTATGAGTAAAAATCTACAAGTTCTCTTCAAAAATGTAGACTAATATAACATTCTTCTGGGCTATATTTGGAAAAAAATTGATGTTTTTACAAAACCTAAAAAATACGTATTTTAGACCTAAAACATATATATATATATATATATATATATATATATATATATATATATATATATATATATGTATATATTATGTACAACTTATATTATACTATGTATTTTAAAATATTCACTGTCGGTTTCCGTAGTGCAATCAAAATATTAGGTTCCATCATGTAATTCCTCAATCAAAATGTTTCAATAAAGAGGCGAATGTGTTTTGAAAGAGATCTGATCTCTCGTTATTACATATGATCTTCCATATGCTGGCATGCCAATTCGTTAAGAAATCTTCTTTTGTTGACTGGTCTACAAGAGACAAGGATTCTACTGGATTCATGACGAAGCTTAATTCACGAGACTCGAAGTAAATGTGGATAATGCATAGCATTTATGAAGAAACAATAACTATACAACACAGAAAAATCACCAAACTGAAGAGGAAACGTATCATAGAGACAGTAGTCAAAGGCACTGGTTAATAACAATGCAAAACAATACAACCTTGGGACCACGTAGATAAGGTAAGGAACAGAGAATACTCAACATATCAGCACAACTCATAGAGTCTTTTATTGCCAGTTTATGAATTGCACGAATTAGCGACACGGAGAACCGCGCCGCACCCACTCAGCAGTTAAACGGTGTTGCTTAATTTCTGTACCACAAGTTATATACAACATTCGTAAATTAAAACTACTACAAGACGCTAATGCGCAAACGTACATTGTGTATTAATAAAATACTTTCTCAAGTAAAATCAACTCTATTTCGACAAACAATGTAGCTGAATTTGATCGACAGAGTCATTACAATATCTACTCTTCTATATGAGTAAATTTAAAAATTATCTACTCTTCTATATGAGTAAATTTAAAACTATCATACAATAATAATATTTACTGATACACTCTATCCCGTTGCTTCGGTAGAGATCGTCTATTTCAGGGATGATTCTATACTCACGCAAACTACGGTTTTCTCTTCTCACATGATCGAGGCGTGCCTTCATGGCCTACTCATACTTATAAATACTAAACCACACTAAACATACATACAAATACTAAAAGTGTTTGTATTTTTGTTCGTAGCAAAATAATATTGTAAAGAACATGTTAATAATCAAGATAACATAGGATAATTATCAAGCAACGAAAGAATTTAGAGATGTACAGGAAGAGACTTTATCACGAAAAGAAGCTACAACAAAGTTTACACTATGCATGATTGTCTAATGCACCAAATGTAGGTCGTACATCCCAGCATTTATATAATCTCTAACAACACCAACAACATTAATAATGCACAAAACCTTTTGAAGGCAGCAGTGTAAACCGAGATCAGCTGATGTGCTTAGCAAAGCTGTCAGCACAAGTTCCCGATGGAGGCGAATGAGAGAATGGATGAAATCAAGATAGGGCCTTTGGAAAAAATTAGTTTTAAATATTTTTATAATATAATATGGGAGCCTGGTAGAGGGTAGAGAAACGCTATTGTCACCACTACCCATGTGTGCCATTATTCGCTTGGATCTAGGCACAAAATAGCATAATCATGTACATAAACATATGCGTCTCTCTTATATTTATAACATATGTCGATATAAAATTAAATAGGTTTTCAACGACCAATTATAGAGAAATTTTAACGTTAAATAGTTTTAAATAAAATTCTCGACATTTAGATACCACTGTAGCACGCCTTCAGGAGCCTAATATTAAATACGTGCATGTAAACAATAAACCATTCGAAAACAACAATCGATATTTGTCTGTATAATACTACCAAAAAAATTATAAATAAATAAGAAAGTATAAATAACCAGATTATTATTTTAATTAATTTTATTTTGTAGTTTTACTAATTATTTTCTATTTAATTATGCAATTGTTTATTGATTTTGTATTCTTCAAATTGTATCTGTATTTGTATTATATTTATTCAATATTGGGAAGCTGACAGTGGTTTTGAAACATCGAGAATTGTATATCAAACCATTTGAGGTTGAAATCTGTCTTTTAAATTATTTTGTAAATATATTAATGTGTTAATATTGATCATAATACTAATATTTACTATTGAATTGCAATAACTGGGTAACCATAAAAAATATATAAAAATAAACATATCACTTCCAGTTAAGTAGTAAATATGGGTTTAAAATAACAATAACCAACGACAAAATACTTTGTTTTAGTGTTTAATTATTTCTGTAGAAGGTGGAAGAAAGAAAGGCAAAAGTAAATGCGTCTTGCCGGAAGATATTTTTCTTTCCTAACTGAATTATTGCTTAGTTAGTCGAAGGTTCTTTTAATTAAATTACATGACACAGCTCTAGGCTAATGAAAAGGTGTTTTCTACACAAAACGGAGCTAAACTGGTAAAAAAAACTCTTGTACAACAAATTGTAGCTATGGTAATACCAACTCTTAGATATGACATTTTAATTTTCGTTTGTTTTTACGAGAAGTTACGAAAACTATACAACGCGCCTATAACTATACACGCATTAAAAAAGTCCATAGAGGCAAAACAAGGAGTAATGGGTATACAGGGATTAAAACTGTCCAAAGAGGCAAAACAAGGCGTAATGGGTATATAGGAATTAAAACTGTCCAAAGAGGCAAAACAAGGCGTAATGGGTATACAGGGATTAAAACTGTCCATAGAGGCAAAACAAGGCGTAATGGGTATACAGGGATTAAAACTGTCCATAGAGGCAAAACAAGGCGTAATGGGTATACAGGGATTAAAACTGTCCAAAGAGGCAAAACAAGGCGTAATGGGTATACAGGGATTAAAACTGTCCATAGAGGCAAAACAAGGCGTAATGGGTATACAGGGATTAAAACTGTCCAAAGAGGCAAAACAAGGCGTAATGGGTATACAGGGATTAAAACTGTCCATAGAGGCAAAACAAGGCGTAATGGGTATACAGGGATTAAAACTGTCCATAGAGGCAAAACAAGGCGTAATGGGTATACAGGGATTAAAACTGTCCAAAGAGGCAAAACAAGGCGTAATGGGTATACAGGGATTAAAACTGTCCATAGAGGCAAAACAAGGCGTAATGGGTGTACAGGGATTCATAGCATTCTCATATTTTAAACCTAATATTAAACGCTGCGTAGTTATTGATACACAGAGCCCAACATCTAGAGGCAACACTGGAAGAGACGCTTGTATTACAATACTTCAAAGATTAGACAGTGTAACTTGTAGCAACGTCTGTATATAACAATGTTAGAAAGAGTTCATTCTTTAGTACAGAAAACTTGAGATATTGTTGCACCGTTACCCTTCCAAAATAACTTTGTTACCTCAAGGTAACAGGTTGCAGAATTTAATGATAGTGTTAGGAAACGTATTAATTTTGTATAACCAAAGCTGGTCAAAAGGAATACTTTCTGAGTATGTTATAAAATATCTATATAGTAATAAATTGGTGACGTAGTATCTACTTTATGAAACAGATTTTTAAAATATACTAGGCTCCTAAAAATGGTTATGCTGTTCCTTGTATTTGTAGATTTAGTATAGTTTGTACTTTTGCAAATGTTAACCGCTCTTCATGGTGTGCGAAGTTTAAAATAGATTTGTCGTTTTTTTAAAATACATTTTTAAGTAACATTTGTAGAAAAAAAAGATGCGAAATTCGTCAAGCCAGAAATAATTCTCTTAAGCCATAATCTAGTTTTAATTTTATTACACAAATAAAAATAGGTTGTGATCGATAATTGTTTCCTATTTGAAATAAAACTAACTAGTCTGCAAAAAGTGAAACATAATTAATTTTTTTAATAACACGTAAATGGCTTAATCAATGCCAAGCTGAAGGGCGTAGTTTTAGCACATGGTTAAGTCCAATCAATAATATATTTTCCGCTTCACAAGCGTAAAACCTTTTGCTGCAAGTCAGCGGTGATTTTATTGTCTGCTTCCTCCATAGCGTACGGGACAATGTTGCAGCTGCTACAGTAATGGTGCAGAGCAAGAAGAAACGTTTTCTAATGAAGAGTTAGTTTAAATACACCTAAACATGTCGTTCAGATTTTAATCCAATCAAGTTATATAAGTCATTTAAATTTTAAGAAATAGGAGGCAAATAACATTTAGTATTGTATGTTTAGTATGCTTTGGATGTTGCATAAATAAACGGATTGTTTTATAGGATAAAACGCAATGACACTAAACTAAAATCGAACAAAAAACATATCTTGGAGATGACTGCTGGAGTTGACATTGTTTGACAAATTATATCCTTTAGAGAGGCAATGGAGCAAGAACTGTGTGGATGGTGAAATCTATCCAGAAAACGTTTCCAAAGAAAGGAGACAAATGGAATTGAAAATGTGAGATGGACTCATACAAAACCTTTGAAGGTTTAAATACAAAATAATTTTAAAAAAAACAAACAAAGCAAACAAAAATATTTACATTTTGAACAACTCTCTACAAAATATACCAAGGGGAAGTTGTAAATAATTAGACAAAAATAACGTTCAATTTGTTTATTTTAAATAAAATATTAAATTTATTAATAAAATTGCAAAAAAGAAAGTAAAATAATAAATGTAGGTAAAGTTGATTCGATAAATACAAACATATTTCGGGGCAAGTAAAGTAAGAATCCTCCAGCGAAGCACGTACATTATACTACTAAGGAACTCATGTATTCCAGGGACGTTGAATATTGGTTTTCCTTAATACTACTAAACCCAAAAGTGTTCCACACAATCGAACTTTTTGCTACAGTTCACGGTTCATCCCAAGTCATCGTTAACTTTCAAGCAATTAGGAACTTCCTTTTATATTAGAGTTGAAAGCTGTAGCATCTTCTGTAAGAAAATAAAGTTGCTATCGCTTTGCGCACATCGCGCTAACACTAAAGCGTGCGTGTAAACATACAAACGAAACTATACATTATTTCTCCTCATAATGTCTATATAAATTTTATTGTATTATAAATAATTTATTAACAAGAATGTCAGTTAGCTTAAATTACTGTCATTGTGAAGGATTATCAAATCATTACAACATATCTTTTTGCCACATAGATAATAAGCGTACAAACGTTAAAATGAGTTCACATTGAGAGGTCACATTTAGGTGGACGTCTAAGGACCTAAAGAGAAGGGCGAAAGGGATATTCAGGATAAGGTGTAGGGGGCAGTTAGATATGACTGACTCTAAAGCAATGATCCTGCAGATTAACTTCCAACGCAATAAAAGCATCTCGGTGGTCCTAACCAGGTGATTAAATAATGTGAGGCGTTTGTGCTGGTGCAAGAACCGTGGGTGGTCTCGAATTTTATAAGGGGTCTGGCTGAAGCCGGACGCACCTACGCAAGTAGGGAGCATGAGGGGCACAGGGCATGTCTGATAGTCAATGGCCTAGAAACGAGGTCAAAGCGAGGTAGGTCGGAGCAGGGAGTTCATCGTGACCTCCACTTACTGCTCCCACAATAGAGAATCGTCCAAATGCAGAATTACGTAAGTTAGTTCGGTACTGCAGGAGATAAAAATAGGAATCTTATTGGGTGCCAATGCTCATAGAGCGGTGTGAGTTAGCACAGACACAAATAAGAGTGGCGAGGAGCTCCTTGCCTTCCCGATTGAATAAAACCTTGCGGTTCTAAACACAGTTACCGAGCCAACATTTGTTACTCCAAACAGAATGGAGGTACTAGATATCTCCTTCTGTAATAGACATATAGTAATGTGGTTGCATGACTGGAAGGTTTCGAATGAGCCCTCCATGTCAGATGACCGGATCATTACTCCTACGATGTGGCGAGTGGTTCTCCATGTGGTGTTGTTTAGGAACCCGAGAAGGACTAACTGGGATGGTTTTAAGTCCTCGGTGACTTCCGTGGTAAGTATGGTACACCCAACTAACTGGAAAATACTGAGCCCTGTATCAGGATGGTAATTTCCAAGTAGTTTATAAAACATTGTCCTCTCTCGTGGATAAACACTGAACGCAGTAAGCTTAATTGGACATGCGACTTAAAGGCAAGAATGAAAGGGACAAAAATGCACTTTAATAGAGCAAAAAAGACGAATACGGTGAAGTCCTGGCAAGCATATAAAGACAGCCAGTGTCTCTATTAAAATCTCATAAAGAAGGTTAAACATGCTTCTTGAGAAAAGGTGTGCTCAGAGACGCTCTGTGTCACTGAGTGACACTGCTAGACTGTTTAAGGTGTCAGCGGATGGACCGAGGGGTAAGTTAGTAGGAGCGTAAGTTTGTCAAGAAGCCTGATGATAGTTTTACTGATGTCGAGGTAGTTTTACCGGAAAAAATCTTGCGTTTGCTGATGAGAAACAGTTTTCCCGGTAGTAGACCGGAAATGATTGTGCTCAAAACCTCCGCCATATGGTGGTAAGGGTGGACTGGAATATAGCTGGGCAGGTGATTTAGGCGCAAAATATGAGAGAGCCGATTTCCTCTTTTGTTCCTTTTCAATGTGCCTCGATTTGATAATATTGGCACATCATTACTTCATAACTGCTTGGAGGAAATTATAGGTATACTGACGGGATTACTCAGGGGCAGTGTTGCCCTGGTTTACACGCCCTGGCAGTGGCTATAAACGAAAGTTATCTTTATCCCCAAACCGCGGTGGAAAGGTTATACAGTAGTAGAGGACTTCAGACCTAACACACTTACATATTTCTTGTTAAAGACACTGGAAAGGCTAGTGGGCCACTATATGAAGGAGGGTCCTCTTGAAGAGGAACTCAAAGCAACATAAGCATGGGACAAGGAAAAAGCACTGGGGCTAAGTTTAGTCTTTGTCTCAATCGTCTGGTGGGGCAGGGCTCAAAAATAAACAAATAGTCGAGTGCTGGACCACGTGCAGGGGCTTTTCCTTAGAGTCATATGATGACTGTGTAAATACAATGGGAAACCTGATACCTGATGAACGTATATCCATAAGCAGATGTGAAACACATACAATCGAACTGTAAATCTTTTTTTATTAAATGGTTGTCATTTTCAAATTGCCTAACAGAATTTTATTTTATCTAATGTTACCAATAACAAATATTAGATATTACATTTAGTATCTTATACATGCTATATATAGCCTAACTATAGATCTCTCGTAATAGAACATAATATAACAATGGCCTTTTAAACCTAATAGGATATATTTATTCTATTTACCTTATATTTGAAGTTACTACATACATCAGATGACCTAGAACAAAATAATTTCAAAGTTATTATTTTTAAATATAAATGAAAACACGGCAAATAAGCTTAATTAGATAAACGTCAAACATTTTAATACATACAATACAGAACGAACCGTAAAATAATAGATACCTCTAATAGTTATAAATTGTATAGACTGTTATTGTAAATTCTAACTCTCATTATTGTTAAAATGTTTTTAAGATTTCTTTTATTACCCATGAAATGCAAATGATAAATTTGTATACTTTTATTTTAAAGCTAAAACAATTCCTCTCTTTGAACTATGTTGTGGGGTAAATATGTTGCTTAAGTATATAAAAATATGTTTTCTATGTTGGTAGCCCTGTCGAAGATACTAGAAAGTAATACGTAGCTAACAATGGCCCGTTTTTATGTCATTTACACGAAGGAGTTGCAAATTAAATATTATTTTTTATCCTGTAAACCCTGTGCTGAATATATAGTTGTATTGCCTGAATTTTGTGTTTCCAAATTAGAAACTATCATCCCTTCTGTTCCTTCTATCTGCTTAATTATAGCTTTTATAGGCTCGACCTTAAGTATAAATGTATACCAAATGTATACCAGTATTATTATTAGGCAGATGAAATATGCAATTTTTAACGTCAATTAATAATTGAGCCAACAAAGAAAAAATTTATTTTAGTTTGTATTTTGTAATTATAATAATTATCAATATGTCTCAATAACACTACTAAATAGGAAAATAAAAAGCGTATTCCTTGCAATTTTCCATTTTCCTTTCTATGTATGGTAATGGACTGTTTTTTTTGTTCCTTAATATTCATACGCTTTTTTATTCCTCGCTTGGATTGTGTTGTAGTTTTCTTTCGCTTACATTTCGCTTTGTCCGTTAGTGAAGCAAGGTTCCATATCGTTAATCCAGTTTGTTTGCTTATTCCTTTAAATAATTTTTAATCCTAGACCATTATTTATAATATTGAATGGTAACCATGGGAACAATTTAAGGTTGTACAATGGAAGTTTCAACGGCAACCAGATGGGGGCAAAAGAAAAATTCATATACATCTCTGAATTACACATCTCTAGCTATGAGAATGTTGGTACAGTGCCAAAGCGCTAGACTTTAAACAAGAACCTACTCAGTTCGAATCCTTACTTTACTTTACTTTACTTTATCCAATGCCCGCCCTTGGCTGTTGAACCATTCGGCGTCGAGCCTCCCAGTAACGACCGGTTCTGGACAGCTGGTCGTCCAGTTCAGGACAGGTTGAAATGTGGTCCCCATTCATGACACCATTGAGACAGAGCGGACACGTATCGGACTCCGCTAGGCCAAAACGGTAGAGGTGGGCCTGGAGATAGTCGTGTCCTGTCAGAAGTCGAAAGTCAGCCACGGCAGTTGCTCTATCGCTTGTGGGCACCAAAGGACCGCGACTGCTAAGTGATGCCCACTGTTTCCCCCTGCTGGCTTCCTCATGATCTTTTTTAATTGAGCGTTTAAGGATTGCATCAATAAGGTGTTTGGCAGAGGTGAGGCTGGTTTCTGCATATGGTTGTTGCATCTGTGTTCCACTTTTTGCAAGGTCGTCTGCTCTTTCGTTACCTGTGATGCCAACGTGACTTGGGATCCACTGAAGGCTAATTGACCATTCATTTTGCAAAAGATGTGAGATTGCTTCTCGGCAGTGGAATATGTTCGAACAGTCTGTTGAAGAGTTGTCGGCTATTGCAATTATGGCGGCTTGAGAGTCTATAAAGAAATGGCGGCTCGTTGGTGGTTCGTTGCTGGGTGATGCGCAGCAATAGCCTCTGCGGCCAGTCGCACTGCCGTTACTTCCCCATCAAAATTACTTGTGTTTGCCCCAACGCCCTGGCTGATTTCAAATAGCTTGGAGAAAGCTCCAGCCCCAGCTCCAGTAGGATTGAGTTTAGATCCATCAGTGTAGATGTGCAGCCAGTCTGGTTCAGGATATAAAGTGTGGATTGTCTCAAGGGCAGAAATCTTTAGTTCTTCTGGGAGTGCAAGATGCTTGGGGGTTTTAAAGTTTAGTAATGACAAACTTTTGAGAGGCATGGCAATAGTCGGCTTGTTGAAAGTTTTGAGCGGGGTTGGGTTTGATTCACCGATGCTATACCTTCTTCTAAGTTCTTCAGCGTGTTGTAGTGGGCTTAGCTGGGTTTTTAGTCTCTGTGCAGCCTTTCTATAGTTAGTCCAGTATCGGTGATTTACTCTTCTTGAGCGTTCCCAAAATTTAAGCGTTAGTTTTTCGCGCCTTTTTTGCAATGGTTCTATGCAGGTTTGCATTTCCATCGCACAAATGGGCGTTGAGAAAGCTGCGCCGGTGATGATTCTGAGGGCACTGTTCTGTATTTTATCTAACTTTCGCAGATTCGGTTGACTGGCCAGTGACGTAACTTCTGAAGCGTATTCCATGGAGGGTCTAACATAGGTCTTATAAGCAGTGGCAAGAACGTCCTGCGTGCAACCACACTTTGTACCAGTTAGTCTTTTTAACAAATTTGTTCGCTTGCTAGCGCGCTCAGCAACCTCTTGTATGTAATTTTTCCATGAGAGTCTAGTGTCCAGATTAACACCTAAGTATTTGGACAATTTAGACTCTGGTAGGCAACTCTTTTTATATTTGAGCTCAAAGGTTGGAGGCTTGGTGGAGAGAGTGAAAAACTGAAAAATTGTTTTCTCAGGATTAACTGTCATTTTATTGCAGTCGGCCCATAGCCCAATGTTTTCCAATACTAGGTTCATAGTTCCTTCAAGCTGGTAAGTCTTGTTAGTAGTATTCCACACAATGACGTCATCAGCAGACAGCAGGTATGATGTGCCAGGTGTCTTTTCGACGGCGGCGGTGAGGTCATTAATCATTGTGTTGAAGAGAAGACAACTGAGCACGGCTCCCTGAGGTAAACCTTGTTTTTGGACTTTAAAATTGGAGACAGCACTCATGAACCTCGTCCTTATCAGGCGCTGGGTTAGGAAATTTTTTATCCACTTCATCATATTGTTTACCACCCCCAGTTTCGCTAGTTTTGATAGTAGCAATTGCTTCCACACTTTATCATATGCAGCTTTAAAATCAATTAGTACGGCCAGGGTGGACTGCCTTCTGTGGAAACCTGTATTAAGTTCGAATCCTGTATTAAAATTAAGTCTCATCCACTATAGAACCTGATGGACGAATAAAAACTTATTTTACCAACAACTGAATATTTGTACAAGATATAGATAAGGAGAGTGTTAGCTAATAGAAGGAACTTAATAAGGATCACTTTAAAACGAAAGCTCAATCAATTTTTTTAAACTGGAAAATATCCATTGAATAACTGTAGAGCAGTTTATTGTATGTTTATCCCTTCTAAGCACAATATACAGTAAGAAAATAAAATATGTATATAATTTAAATAGTAAAGTCGTACATACAAGCAATGTATTCAGTTTGGTATACAATAGATCATGTACAAGTTATAAACTACAAACAAACTGTGGGTTACATATTTTAACGCTCTTCTCATTCCCATATCCGAAGGTATGTTTGCACTACAGACTTCCTTCCGAAGTTTTAGCCTTGGACTCGAGTTCACGTCACACTGTTGCGTACTACAACGTTTCCATATTAAAAGATCTATTGTGACATCAAAGCGACGCCAACAATAATAAGTGATAAGCGAGCTGTTGGATTAAAACTTAGACAGTTTGATTACTTTTACCCTTGTTTCGTGTACATCGCGAGCTTTAAAACGACAACTTTTTTCGCCGCCAAATACGATAGAGGAAAAATCTAACCAATGGCGTCACCAATCGATTGGTTATTAGTTCTAGAAATCAATCATTAATGTATACATTTTTAACTACAGCAAACCGAAATAAATTAATTCAATATTGCTACTTTTTAATACCGCGGATACCGTACGAGAAGTATACGCTCGTACACACTTTTTCTCAAAATACAAATTCTTAAATCATAACACACAAACATATATATATATTTGAGTAAAAGTGTGTACGAATGTATATTTCTTGAATATGGATTTTATTTATCTTCTCGTCACATACGTAAACGATTAGTAAATCATTTTCAGCAAAATCGATTTTTAATGAAACTACTACAATACAACTTACTCACTCTAATTTTTAAATCATATTTATTTCATGATTATTTATAGTTAGTAATTTACCTATTTCTATATTCCTAAAGCTGTATACATAAAATTAGTACGCTTTAGTTACTTTATTACTTATTAATAATAACATATTAACTAAAAACATCATATTATACTGTTACGAAATAAAACATTGAGGTCCATGTAGTCCTTAAAGTGTGAGTAGTAAGAGGTTCGCCATAGCTAAGTTTCCTGAGTTAAAATGCAACAAACACTTGCTCCCGCCAAACATCTGTTTCAGAACACCACACGCCGGCAGACAGAGGCAGTGAGTGACGTAATCACAGTAATTAGTCAAAACCAAACACTGCTGAAAGAGCGTTAATAAAGGGGTTACAAAGGTATCCTTCAAGCACAAATTAGTTAGTTTTACGTTTGTACCATTGTTTTATTTGTTTCTTATTTGTTTAAACATTTAATTTTATATGCAAATTGGAATAACGGTATTATTAAAACAAGATGATTTAAAGCGCTGTTGAATATAATAAACTAATCACATTGTTAAAGAAATAAGCACTGTTGTTGTATAACATATTATTATAACAAGATGATTTAAAGCGATGTTGACTATAAATAACTAAACACATTGTTAAAGAAACAAGCACTGTTGTTTTATAACATATTATTATAACAAGATGATTTAAAGCGATGTTGACTATAACAAACTAAACACACAGTTAAAGAAACAAGCACTGTTGTTGTATAACATATTATTATAACAAGATGATTTAAAGCGATGTTGACTATAACAAACTAAACACATTGTTAAAGAGACAAGCACTGTTGTTGTATAACATATTATTATAACAAGATGATTTAAAGCGATGTTGACTATAACAAATTAAACACATTGTTAAAGAAACAAGCACTGTTGTTTTATAACATATTATTATAACAAGATGATTTAAAGCGATGTTGACTATAACAAACTAAACACATTGTTAAAGAAACAAGCACTGTTGTTGTATAACATATTATTATAACAAGATGATTTAAAGCGATGTTGACTATAACAAACTAAACACATTGTTAAAGAAACAAGCACTGTTGTTGTATAACATATTATTATAACAAGATGATTTAAAGCGATGTTGACTATAAAAAACTAAACACATTGTCAAAGAAACAAGCACTGTTGTTGTATAACATATTATTATAACAAGATGATTTAAAGCGATGTTGACTATAACAAACTAAACACATTGTTAAAGAAACAAGCACTGTTGTTGTATAACATATTATTATAACAAGATGATTTAAAGCGATGTTGACTATAACAATCTAACACATTGTTAAAGAAACAAGCACTGTTGTTGTATAACATATTATTGTTACAATATACTTTATTATTCACTAAACACTAATTTTCTAAAAATTTATTACCAATCTAGAGAGATTTATATAAACAATTATACAGTATTGAAGATTTTTAAATAAAATAGCCTAACCAATTTGTCAGCTATGTAATAAAAATTAATATAGTTTATGTGCTTGTATTTTTAAATCACATAGAGAAAGTGTTTTGAAAAGTACGGGTTTATAGACGCAATTCTAATGTTGGTGAAACTGTGATTTCCAATCTTCCCAAATTATTGTGAATTTATTGTTACTTAGCCTTAGTTATAAATAATGAATCTCACAACTGTATATATAAATGGGACGGAATATAAAGAGATGGAATTAGACAGTTTTTACCTTTTACAAACTTGATGTTAATGAATTAATTAAGGATTGTAAGCAGTAATCAATTAATTTTTAAAAACATTTATTTTCCTAAAACTAGTTACACACTTGTATTATATATATATATATATATATATATATATATATATATATATATATATATATAAATATATATATATATATATATATATATATATAAAATATATATATTAAATATGGTGATATGTTTTCTTGTAATATAGTTTTAAATTAAAAATATTTCACAAAAAAAATATTTTTAATGAATATATTTATTTAAAGCTTTTCGCCGATAAAATATTCCTGATGTTGTAGGTACTGTTAGCCCACGAAAACCTTTGAATTGTAAATTCAATTATAATTCTTGTATTTGTATTTTGACTTAGTTCTTTATTAATACACAATGATACATATTGCGATATATATATACATATACTAGCTGACCCGGCGAGCTTCGTACAGCATAGAAGTAAATGAATGGCGTGTTAACATTAGACGAGCTTTATGTAGTATTTTATTAACATAATAATAGCTAAACTTAAAATAGTCGATCGAAAAATGAGTAAATGAGTGAAACTTTTCTTGATTGAATGTTAGGCCTATTTGTTGAAGCCCACTCGGATATACAATATGTTTGCTTCATCTCTCTGTTACGTACACAAATAAATCAGAAGGTTTTCCAACCGCCACATACAACTGTTAGTGTGAGAAGCAATAGTCATAAAAATTAGGTGAAAAAATTATTTGGTTTGGGCGTTCACCTTCCCCATGTGTCCTCCTGGCTACCCCCCAGAAACTCTTTACTATGCCAGAAACTCTTCCTGTAATGTACTCAATATTTTTCTAAAGTTTGATGGTAATTGGATTAGTGATTTAGTAACGCATATGAAGGATACAAACATACACACATACATACATACATACATTTTTATATACATAGATTAATTAAGTGATGGTAGTATAGAAACACAATTTATTACTACACCTATGGAAGGCTGTACAATGAACATGCTAAGGCTCTGGGGCGGAGCCCTGTGGATGGTTCGCCACCAAACTTCAAAGGAACCAACCTGGGAATATGATAAACAGTCCCTCTAAATTTCAAAATAACTTTTGTTTAGTGGTTTAGGCGTCCATAAGATATATACATGTATAATCGGATTTTGAACCATCCTAAAAAGCGTGGTTGTAGTCGCTTAACTGAGTTAGCCCAGATCTCAACCAGGGTGAAGAGAGGGTGCACTTGCTACCGGGACTCCATTACGACTCAAACTCAGTGATTTGGTGGTATAAGCACTCTTGTGCAGTAAATCGAAAGAAAAATAACTTCTCAAAATTATAAATACCATATAATAAAGACGTTAGGATAAGATAACTACAATCAGGGTAACACGTCAAACCATGGCGTAGTGTGAAAGGAAACAGTAGAAGTTCAGATTGCGTGATCGTAATTAAGAAGACCAATTACCGCTCAAGCAGGAGATTAAGTCAGCTGTTATTAATTGCATAGCAACTTGTAATTAATACAATTAGCCATCGCTTGCTGTACATCACAACACATTCAGTGACCGTATTTTTAGACAGCACGAAAATAAACTGAGCTTTTTCGACGGATGTAAGGACAACAATTTCCTCTTTTGAATCAGTTAAAATCAGAGCGTTTTTAATTATAATGAAATGTGTATATATATGTGTGTGTGTGTGTGTGTGTGTGTGTGTGTGTGTGTGTGTGTGTGTGTGTGTGTGTGTGTGTGTGTGTGTGTGTGTGTGTGTGTGTGTGTGTGTGTGTGTGAGTGAGTGAGTGAGTGTGTGTGTGTGTGTGTGTGTGTGTGTGTGTGTGTGAGTGAGTGTGTGTGTGTGTGTGTGTGTGAGTGAGTGAGTGTGTGTGTGTGTGTGTGTGTGTGTGTGTGTGTGTGTGTGTGTGTATGTGTGTGTGTGTGTGTGTGTGTGTGTGTGTGTGTGTGTGTGTGTGTGTGTGTGTGTGTGTGTGTGTGTGTGTGTGTGTGTGTGTGTGTGTGTGTGTGTGTGTGTGTGTGTGTGTGTGTGTGTGTGTGTGTGTGTGTGTGTGTGTGTGTGTGTGTGTGTGTGTGTGTGTGTGTGTGAGTGAGTGTGTGTGTGTGTGTGTGAGTGAGTGAGTGTGTGTGTATGTGTGTGAGTGAGTGTGTGTTTGTGTGCGTGTGTGTGTGTGTGAGTGAGTGTGTGTGTGTGTGTGTGTGTGTGTGTGTGTGTGTGTGTGAGTAAGTGTGTGTGTTAGTGTGTGTGTGTGTGTGTGTGTGTGTGTGTGTAACAAATTTAAAATGTACAAAATGGTTCCAGGTAACACCTTTTGATTGGATTGTTACCATTTTGCATTAAATACTTTTTATACATTACAAATGCGAAGGTACCTAACGGTTCACGCTCATTAAAGCGCAACCTAATTTTACCTAACTTATAGGAATTGAAAGAAAAGTTACTAGAATAAACTTTTTCCATAAAAATTATGAGCCACAACCATTACTCCTAGCTAATCTATGTGTTTAGATTCAGGTCATTATAAATCTCGTTTATGTGGGATATGGATAGTATAAAAACAACCTCCAGAATTAAACGCGCTCAAGTGAGCTAAACCAGGTCGATTGGCAGGATTTATTACGCGTCATTAGGCGTATAGACTACTTAATTTGAACGACTTAATTGGCAGTTAAATTGAATAAAAGCATCATATATCGTCCATATATTTAAACAAAGCGTAATTAACTCGTTATTAATAATGAGGCTATGATGCAGTCATCATCATTTCCAAAACTTTTTCTCGAGCAAATTTATTACGACACAAAGATGAGTTTCGTGATTCAAGTAATGAATTTAATCACCCTTCAAACACTTAAACGCCCGTTATAAACAAACGAACTTGCCACTTTGGATTGTCTCCTTCAGAACGCACAGGTTACTTGTAAATGTCGCTCGTGCAATAAGAAAGGCAAATCGTATCTCAGACTTCCGTGACCCGAGCTAACGAAACCAATTATCCCTTAAGCAAATGATTTGTCAGTCGTTATTAACGAGTTTGCGCATCCAGATTCATGCAATTAGGCTTCTTGTTACTGAACCTGTCCAACGGAGTAGAGTGTCAAAGGAGATAGAGGAATGTCTGTGTGCCTCCGTCAGACATCACTTGTGCGTCAGGCACGTGTTAAGGGGTTTACAATCTTGGTCGAAACAGTTGTAATAATCTAGTTTCTGAGAGCGAAAAAATCTGGTTGAAATACATGAAAGAAAATAGCTGGTGTAGGTGTCTGTTTAACATATCTTCAAACATAAACTCAACTGTTATGATTGTACAAAGTTATTATTTGCATACAGATTTATCTCTGGCGCTTTTCATATTGAGAGAGATTTAAATATTTCGTAACATGGTGTCTGAAAGTGTCAATGACATTTTTATTATGTTTTACAGATGTATGTAGTTTTATATGTAACAAATGACGTAACAAAAAAAAGAAAGATTGAAAAACAATAATATCAGAAAAGTTAAAATCCATTACACATCCTTATTACAAACAAAAAAAACAAAAATTAATAAAGCTATAAAGGTAATGTTAATTATACCAAAAACGATATAACGAAAGTAGAACAACCATAGTAAAATTAACAGAATAGAACTTCTGTAAAACATTATACCACATATGTGTTTTACAAATTATCTTTCAACTTAAAATATTAATATTTTTTTTCTGTTCTCAAGCATAATAATTTCAGATACCTACAATATAAACGAAATAAATTACCGTAATTTTGCTAATGCAGTCTCTCTCTCTGCTTACTTGAAGGACTGTAGAGAATACAGACACAGATGCGGCAAGTATCGATGGAAATCTCTTTCGACCCAACCAGGTCATCAATCAATTGGTCTTGTGAGTGTCTCAGTGAATGAACAAACAACACAAGACGGGGTAGCGAGATCGAATTTGGTAACAGCGAGTTAACGAAGCGTGTAAGGATGAAGAAATCTCTTAGTCATTTTGTAAAGTGCGGTGTATGCCAGACGTAGGGGAAGTTACGTGGCAAAATTTGTAAAGTCTTCAAATAAATAAATCTATACTAATATATAAAAATATAATGATGTCTGTGTGTGTGTTCCTCAATCACGTAAAAATTACTTTACCCATTGAGTTGTAATACAACACGTACATTCTTAGAGTCCCTGGTTAACAAACAGACCTATTTTTATTTATAAATTCCCTTTGGGCACCTCCCTACGGGACTTCAAAACCCCCTTAACACTCAACTTTTTATAGCCTACTCCATTTAATACCTAACACGACTTTATCAGCTGGAAATTACCTGTAACAGTCACTTTTAAACATATTTAAACAGCTGATAGTAATTGGTTTTTTTTAATCATTCTAGGTTACTTATACTTTAAGAAAAAGGTTTTGTTACAAGCAAAAATTTTGCCTTTCCTTGGTTTTAAAGAAAATAATCAGTAAGTTTAGAGTGCGATATATGTATTGGGAACTAATCTATATTTTTATATAAACCTCTAATGGTGTCTCTGTGTGTTTTTATTACTCTATCACGTAAAAACTACGGTATCCATTAGGCTGAAATTTGGTATTTATTCGTTTCCACATGTTTCTATTTTAGAGAAAATATTTACACTTCAACTTTGGCGACGCAGAAGGTCATCAGCGTTACGAAACAAATTATAAAAACTCTCACTCACGTCCCAAAAATCACATTTTGGAAAATTGTAGTTCTGCCCAAACGTGGTGGTAATCGTGCTGGTAAAAATCACTTTGCTTACACCCAATACAATGCATGTAAAGCAATCAAAAACATGTCCTGAAGCTATATTAATAATGATTATTTTTCATTGCTTTTCAGGTAATTAAATTTCTGGTCCTAAAACATAATTATATACATAAATATATATATAAACATAAAGTTGATACTAACAGAAGGCAGATTCGCAATCTATGTAGGATTAAACAACAGTTATTGATACGTCGCATTAGCAAACGTATTCTGTTGATTTGGTAAGGATAACAAACTAGTTGTTGGAACGTCGTAATATTAAATATTTATTCTCACCTCGTTATGAAACTGGTATTTAATTCTAAACAGTTTCATACCAGGGACAAAATGGTAAATAAATATTATTAACAAAAATGTTGAAGTATATCCCTACTTGGGTCCCAAAAAAATGTTTTTAGAAACATTTCAATAAATAATTATAAACAAAATAACATATCTTATGCGTTAAAACGGCTGTTCTGTCACATAAACTCTAAATTAAAATCAGCTGTTTCATGAAACGGGACTAAATAGCTATATTCCATACTTTGCCTCCTTTGTAAAAATTTGTATCCAATATAAAACTAAACTTGTTTCAATAAATTTAAATAATAAATAGTTATTTGAAAAAAATGTATAAACGTCATATATCATCCACCACAACTTTATAAAAATGTATTCGAACTTGCAGTGACGAATCAAAAGTATTTTATTTACGGTTGAAAAATTGAAAATTATAGTTTCAAATATCAATTGTAAATATAAATAAATAAATAAATAAATATATATATATATATATCAAAAAGAGGGTGTGAACTAATATAGTATGTATTGAAAAAAAAGCTTTTTTCTCCTGCATTCTACCAATTTGGAATACAATTTCTATAATTTCACGGACTGTTTACTAGCAATTGCCACTGGTAACGGAAGAACACACAAAGTGATGGAAGCATTTCTCAGGCTAAGTGCCCGATATGTACCCGTCGTCCTGAAGACGGGACTCCTACAAACTTGCAAACGATGATCTTTGATTCATTGGCATTTGCAACAAACGTACTGACTATTAACAAAAACTGTTATATTATTGATTAGTAGAAACAATTAAATAAGCCACAGACACATTTGTCATAGAAAAGTTAACGTCTGACTTATCTACTTCTAAACAATGACTTCTTTAGGAGGAATAATTTCTAAGAATTACAATATTTTTATAGAAAACATGCTAAACATTTGTAATAACATTATTTATTCACAATATTAAAAACTGGATCAACTTATAGCTAATATTGAAATTAATTTACAAACGTCACTGCTTGTACATGAATTTTCAGGTAAACAGTTATTACATACATTCATCTTAAAGCCGGTATGCGCCAAAATAAACAGTATTGAAACAGTTAGATGTGAGGTTTTATTTCATTTTATTTACATAGTTTTACAAATAGGTACATACACGGAAAAAAGGCTAAATCAGTTTGACTTGGGTATAAACATGTTCTATATGTTCAATTCTGGGGAGAGAGCTGGGTAAGGAAAGTGTGTTCTAAGAAAGATGATGTGGTTGCAAAAAGGCTCTTGAAGGAAAACAATGTTGTCTAAGGCAGTGTGGCTGGTTGTGCCATCATGCTGGAACCATTGTTAACGATAAGGCAGATTTGTGGGACATTAATATCCTTCTAAGTTCTGCTATAAAACAACCAAGAGTTACCCTAATAGATCCCGATTTACAGTACAGGATTTTCATTACAGTCTTCAATAAAGTATGGACGAATTATGCCTGTCCCTGACAGAGATCACCAAATGGTTACACGCCTACTATACTGTGACCTCTGTAAAACGCTCTCAGGATACACAACACGCGGCAACAATCAAAAGTCAGCACACATGATGAAGAAGGCAACTACAGGAGGAAAGAATTGCACACCTTAGGTGGGTATGTAAATACAGTATTCTGAGACGTTGGAGAGACTCACTATGTCAAGCCCCCTGGAGCATCTCTGGAGTAATCATAAATACTTATGATAAGTGCAACCCACTTATAAAATCCGTAGTAGGAAATTGGATATATATTGTAATGTTTTTATATAAAAACACAAAAGTAATAAATAACAATAATTCAAAATATAATAGAAGTGAATTAAAAATGGATGAAAAAAAATGTAAACAATGGAGCCATAACCTAAAGAAAAAATTATAAAATATTAAAACCAAGATGGCAGCTAGTATAATTATGAAACAGCTGATGTTTTCCAAATATATAAATGTACAAGACCTAAACATTATTATCCAAGACCTGGATAAAACTTAACTGTCCAGGTAAGGACATGAAGATCAAATAATCAGTGGGTTATATAACAGATGTTTCTACAATTGACAAAGTTTTATTCTTGGCTCTAGAAATGTTCAATAAAAGAAATTAATTGTTAGAGAAGCTTGCATTGGAACTGGAAGCAAAAACTTTAGTTGGCCAAAATTTTATTTAAAGGAAGAATTCAAGCATAAAAAAACATAGTGGTGAAATATTTGTTTACAGAAATAAATTTAAAAGGCTAGAAATTTGTACAAAAACATTAAATTTCAGATAAGTAATTAAATTTAAGAAAGATTGTAAATTATTATATTATAAATTCAAAATTAATAACTTTAGGCCTAGGCGTTTCTTTTATAAAATTTAGGCTAATACAACATTAATTGCATAAACTAAATTATAATTTGTAATAACACCCACCGAATAACCTGGAAGAAAGAGTCTTGTGATATTTAACTAAATTAGGAAATAGAGAAAGTGTATTAAAAATATATATATTGTAACTAGAATAAGATTTAAAAAAAACTAAATTAAACAAAAATTAACCGAATTATAAGAAAGTGTTTTATTTATTACTGTAAATGGTAAGTAATAAAAAATAAACGTAATAGGAATCTAAATTTTACTGTTAGGGTTACAATTATTTTGTAATTTAACTGGCGCCCAGCAATTTATTATTTTCTAAAGATTAGTATTATTAAATTTTGTTTGATTATAAGGAAACTATTTAAATTATTCAAAATTATAAAATAAAAATATATAAAAAATATTGCAAAATATATATATATATATATATATATATATATATATATATATATATATATATATATATATGGAATGGAAATAAATCTACCATGATCAACGTGAATGCTGTTGCTAACCAACGCAGATCTTATTTAGACGTTTTCCTCCCTAACCATGAGTGGCTGGCTGATCCTGTGCCAGATTTTCATCAACTATTGGGATTTATCTCTAAAATTATGGTGAATTTACCCAATACTCAGAGAAAATGAGCCGGACTTCTAAAAAAAGTTATTATAAAGTTCTATAAACCTATGTTGTGACTTATTATTGTAGTAATAGAGTTCATTAAAAGTTCAATTTTTTCTAATGCATAGTAACGTCCTTCTGTGTAGTCCGAGTTTTCGGAAATCCAAGGGGATCTCGGTCCCATCTATCTCGAATTATCGAGACACTACTGTACATTAAATTACAATAATAGTCAATTAGGTTTTTTTTCAATGTAACACTCGTATGTTGATACTCTGTAAGAACTTCTTACACCGTCATCAGCTAAAACCAAACTGACCGTCCCTGACCTACAGTCGAACATACTGGAAGTTGTTCTAACCTACAAAGTGTTCCAGATTAAATCTAATCATAGTACTATGTTTGGAATGTTGGATGAAATAACGAAAACATAATATCTAGTTCGTAGTTGCATTATAGTGGCACTGGTGAGTGGATATCGTTGTGCGATCGTATGTCGCATATCGTATGTCGGTGCTGCTTATAGCTGTTGACAGTGTACGAAGCCCTTGAGGATATTAATGTAACACTGTACACCAATGAAAAGCTTCGAGCAATTGCTTTATAAATATTCTTGCTATTGAGACGTATGTATATAGTTGAATAAATATGTAACAATATAACGTTAATATATAAGAGAATAGAATACAATAAATAACAGTATGTTCCTGTTAGTATTATTTATTCAAACTTAAGAATATATAAACTTTAAGTAATTTTTGTAGGGATAGAAACGAAAGTAATGACTTTTCAAATATCATTTACGGTATATGAAGACGAGCTCAAACGTTGGGCGACCAGTAATATTGAAAATGGAGTTAATCCAAAACGCGTCAACAGAAAAGAATATTGAAAAGTTAGAAATGGCAGAAAAATTTACTCTAACATATATAATGACTTTTCACTATAAAAACATGGAACATGATTACTTAAAGAAAAATAAGCCTGTTCTAAAACCCCCAAATATGTAGGAAAGGATAAAATAATCGAATATAAACATTCACCAACTACATACATTTACCCATTTTTTCAAATTTGTTTCAATTTAAACCATCTTCATCATCATTAAGTACAACAATATATTTTAAATAATATATTTCTAAAGAAACCACTCTAAGAGTTATAGCAAACAATTCTTTGGATCTGACATTTACCAACATATGAGAAAAATGTGAGATATTTCCTATTATTTAATTATTATCTTTGCTCTACTGGTCATGATAAAATTTTGGTATAACCTTTAAAACTTATGATGTTTCATTTTTTTACCCAACTTCATCCCTTCCATAAAACAAACCATAACGTCAGATTTATACGCATTAGCTTAGCACTAATCGTCAGTAAGGAATACACAATAAAGATAGTAACTGAAATACGACGCCAAGAATAAGTCCGAAGTCCATACTGCTACCAAGTTAAATATAGACAAAATGTTTTGTATATTTAAGAAATATTTTCTACATTCTAGAAAGAGATGGGGAAAACAAATTATAACAGAAGTATTTATATCTTTCAAATAAAAATATATATAGCGAACATTATTAATTTAGTTTATAGCTCGTTTTTAAAAACAATTGATAGAATTTTACAAGAGAAAGTAAATGTTAAATAAAATATTCGTCAGAATAATTGTCATGTTAAAAATACAAACTTTTTAAAGCAATTGTATAATAATCATTATATGAGTAATTTTTTTAGAACTATTTCCCCGCTGAAATTAGTGACACTAAGTAGCTGTACAGTATATCATTACATAAAGTGTTTGCCTCCTGATTTATAAAACACACTAAATACGTTAGTTTTTATTGCCATTAATTGATTTTAATTTATACACAGTTTTAACCTTTAACAATGTAATAAATACAAGTCTCATAGAAACACATTCTCTATAAGACACTGAAACGGGATTGTTGAACATAGTACTACCATCACTCGATAGAGGGCATTGATTAAAATTTATTTTTTAAAAATCTAAATATATTGGGGCTTCATAAAAATAATATAGGTTTTCAAATTCCATCCAATTTTCATCCAAATGAAAAGAATGTCGAAAGAACCATCTTACGTAAAAAGGTTGAAAAAACAATATAATTGATAAATACATCGCCCGATACGATAAAAATAACTTTCCAATTATGTAGAATACCACAATTTCCAATGTTTTCTTTTTATTAAAATAAACCTCACGAATATATCTAATCTATATGAATAAACATGTTCTGAATGTCTCAATACTTCTTTGTAGAATTATTAAAATGCTATTATATTTATAAATGTTTGTGAGTTAATTCCCCACAATGCGTACGTAGCGTTTACTTTTGGTAATTTCTTGACATTATATATATAAGAGTATATATATATATATATATATATATATATATATACTTCAAGAAAAAAATACGTTTTCTTGTTTAATAATTTAGAGCAACATAGGTTATTCAAATACAAGAATATTAATTAAATTATATTCAAAGCTTTTCGTTGGTAAACAGTACCAACATTAGCAGTAAAGAAAATTACAATATGTCAATATTGCATTACATATTGTAATTTTCATTCCTGATGATGTTGACAGTGTTCACCAACGAAAAGCTTTGAATATAAATTAATAAATATTCTTGTATTTGAATAACCTATGTTCTTTTAATATATATATATATATATATATATATATATATATATATTTATTTATTTATTTATTTATTTATTTATTTATATTGAGAGTGGGAGAGCAAGAATTAGTATTTACAGTACTAAAAAGTTCAATTTTTTTTTACTGTAGTTTTTGAAAACTTTTTTGTAACGATTTACAATACTGGAGTACATTGCCTTTATTATAACGTTGATCTACTAAATAATATCGTTTAGGCGTATTTCCTTGCATTGCTACGGCGATGGGATCGCGACAGCTTTGTGTTTGCTAAATACCTACACAGTGCCAAGTGTCACGAGGAGGCAGGTTGCTACTCTGATGTTTACTTAACACTTGCCCCAAGCAACACTAAGGGTCGAGGTGTAAATGCGACAATAAACTTAAACGGCTTCTGTTTACGTGAGCGCAATGCCAGATGGAAGGCAACTTTGCCGGCTAGCGTCGTCCAGGGTTTATATACCTCGTAATATAGAATTGTTGTTTCTAACGCAGATCTATCGCACACTTCAAATCGCCACTGTGTCGCATCTACGGCTTAGTGAAACTATTCTGTATCTGTGACTTTACGTACACGCATTAATATAGTATCATCGTTTTAAATGTGCTAACGTTTGTCAGACAAACATGTGGAAAAATATGGCCGATTTTAGGCAATAAGAAGTTAATATGTACAACACTAGTAACATAAAACAGATGCAGAGTTTCATTTCTAGTCGAGTAATACTGTGGGTATTAGACGGGTAGAGGAATATGAAAAACTCGCATAGACGAGTGTTCGGAAACTAGCTGTGTGGAAGTACAGAACTCCAGAAGTGGTAGAACTAGTCAATAAGAAAACTTATAGATAAAATGTCGGGGTAAAACTTTAAAAATGTAAATATTAAATTAATTATTATTTTAAAATAAATAAAACAGTTAATGTAAAATAAAACATATTAACAAACGCGTAGTAGCTAAAATCAACAGAAAAAGGAATACATAAATATAAGGTAAATTTTAAACGGCAACAATAACAAACAGCAATAACAATAAAACACCTAAAACGTTATTTCCAACAAAATTACGAGAATTTGGGCGATTGTAACACAATATTTTTAAAAAAATACATTTTTATGATGACAGCATAGATAAATATTATTACGTTTAACAACCAAAGTTCAAAATAAACAAGAAAAAAGTAATCTATTGTAAAGGAACATAGAAGTATAAAGTATTCCGACGGCGTGATGAAACTTCCTGGAAGGTCAAAACTTTCGGAGGCAGCTTATAAGTTAATAAAGAACATCCAGATCAGACCTTAAAGAGAGAGAATAGTTGACGGCATGAAATAAATATATCCGTGTAAGACGAAATAGTAAAAAACTAATACCAAAAGATCCACTAAACAGTTAAATAGCCCGTTACTTAGAAGAAGGTTATTCGTATATAAAGTTATGAATATTGTAATTACTTTCGCTTCAAAGCGATGCAACTTGTGAGTTTACTAAAGCGTATTTAGTATCAACGGTAATTTGTTATTACAGGCTGCAGCTTGCGTGTGGAGCAGAGATAGGAATTGTTCGGCAAAGTTCGGCGCCAGTCAAATTAGTCTGTCTTACTTTAATTGCTTTCAGACATAGTTAATTCTGTCAATAAACTACGCTAAGACTTGTGCTGTGTAAGATGATGTTATGATTTAGTCGATGTTTTTTTGCTATAATTCAACAACATGACAAACGTAAACATCTATCCCGAGTCATACAAGTGAATTGTAATAAATATAGGCCATAATAGATTGGGAAGGTCCATTATTGTTGATATACTGTTATGGCTTTGAAATGATACCGTCTTGATGTGCATTAAAGTTATAATAAGATCTCTCAAAGGATTTGTGTAGATACCACAGACAGTGAAGATAGTAAGAAATGAATGTATAGATACACGCGTTCTGTAATATTATATACTCTGCAGACAATGTGGTCATTATAGTGGTTCTAAGAAGGAACGTCTATCTGTAATACGGTTTGAAAATACCTTTCAGGAGCGTTGGTTGTTTGATGATCGTACAAACAATAAAGTTTGTAAGCGAGGAACGCATAGATACACGTGTGCAAGTATTACTAAAATCTCTGTAAATGTAAATGCTATGAATGTAAATTGTGGCTCATATTAGTAGTTACAACAAAAGCCGTCTGTTTGTAATAGGAAGTGAAAATACTTTCCAGTAAGGTACTTTCCAGAAGGTTGTTTTTAAATCCCACAATGAAGAAATAACGTGAAAAAACAGAGAAAAATAAACATTGTTGAATAGAAAGCTGGATGACATTCAGGCAGCTGAAGAGGATACAAGGAACGCGTCATATTGTCCCGGAAGGCACTAAAAGCAATGTGAGGAACATTTATTTAGGTCTCCTTCAATAGCTAAGATAACTCAATAAACACTCAATATATCCACTTCACAGAATTCCATTATAAGAGTACTTACATGAGATACTAAAAAGATACACCTTATATAAAATACAAACGTATTTTTTGTAAATTCCTCCTTCTTGCAAATGTATGAAACTTCTTTGTTTGAAAAAAAATGTAAAACTCTTATGCAGGGAACTAGATAAAGATGAGTTCTTAAAAATAAAAACAAGTTATAGGTTTGGGTTAAGTAGAACTTGGGATTTGCGCAAAGGTAGATTCACGGGTGTCACTTCAATATTTATTTGCAAGCAAATCAAAATAAAAACTGTACTTTTTCTCATAAGTGGATTAGAGAAAATCTATTATAAAATTGTAAAAAACGTAAATCGACAATTTAAAAAATATAAACCGAATTTGAAAAATTAATACAGAGAAATGGGAAAAGAAAAGACAGAGAGGTTTATTAGGTTTCCATAGATTTTAAAATATAATATTAAAAGGTTTATTTTGCTTTCTACTTTGGAAAAAAGTATGAGATAAAGTATTTAAGAAGCGTAAATAAAATTGTTATTCACACGCACAAACATTTTACCAGTAACTCTCAAGGAAGGAATTTTAAAATTGTATAAAAGTTAAAGAAAACCATTAATTTCATTTTATTCATATCTACTCTATCAATATACTTTTTATATTGCATTAGACAAGTATATCGATGGTTAAAACTTTAAACAACGAATTACGTTGTCAGGTTTAAAGAATTATCACAAATGTTTATTAGTGGCAAATAATTTTAAAGATTTTCCTTGTCACGTAGGTGAGGATTAAGGAGGGTTTACTTCTTGCAGGATTATTGAGAAAGCGAAACTTTATTTACAGCCTCGAGATTTAGAGAGAACTGAACTTTCACTTCTACGTGCAAATAAGTGTTGCTCGTAGAACCATTAGAACCAAACCATTTATTTTATCATATTTACATAAATGTTAAAAGTAAAGTAATAAATAAACCATGATGTAAAATAATAAACAAGCGTAACTCGTTTTCTACATAAGGAGTTAGTCTTGTAGTAATTTCCTCTGAAGATAATTGATTTGCAATCGAAATGTACATCAGGACGTTAATAAAAACCGTTTCGGTTTAAGAGGGTTTTATTTATTTATAATTAAATCTTTTAGGTTTAATTTATGACGTGAATATGTTTATAAAAAGAAAATCTATAGTTTGGTGAGCATTTTTATAAACAATGTTATGGTGAAAATTGATTGTCAGAAATATACATTTATACCGCATGTTACTACATATCAATTATCCATTCAATCGTTATTTACATAAAATCTCTTTGTTGACGTGTTGATTGTTCTATTTATTACCTTCCCCTTTTACAATGGGTGAAATACATGAGTGGTTTGCTAGTTAGGATGGGGAAATCGGGTACGAGATATTAAATGGCAAAATTTAACAAGGTGATGCCTAACTAAAAAGTATTTTTCCCTCAATGCAACAACAATTAATTCAACTTATTTGCCAGCCAAACTAAATGTTTCTTGTTGCTAATCGCCTGTATACTTTCGGCCTAGACCTGAAAATTTACTTGCCTGCAACAGTACGTAGATTGCGTCTCTAATAAAACAGCTACATTCATGCATGAAACCTACAAAATTTGTCAAACGCCTTAATAAAATATATCTCAACAATAATTATTTAATATTCTGGAATAGAAGTCAAACGATGTGTCGTACATTACATAAGTAGGTATAATAATAGATACGACAAGGTGAGCAAGAGATATCTTCGATTATTGTATATTTTTGATTCGAACTAAGCTGTAATCCCAGATAATGTGTTGCACATAGATCTACATCTACCTCAACAATTGGCAGGACTAGTCAACCAAATAGGATTTTATATACAATGATAGGGCGCAGCCCTAAACCTGACCGCCGGCTATTTTAGTGTTGACGTCTTTAATAGTCTGTTAATGTTCTTGAAGGAATTTTAGACAAAAGATGATGAAGCCTTGAAGAAATTATAGCAAAAGGCACATAAGAAACCAGTGTTTTTTCACTTTACTGCGAAAGAACAATGATAAATGCGTCTTTGTGTTTGAAAACCAAACTATGAAACCTGAAACTCACCCATTTAACTCTTGACTCATGAATAGAATTAGTCATAAAACGTAACAGTAAGTAACATCGGATAGGTTTACCAGTACGGTCTAGACTGGGGTCAGACGCTGGAACCTGACGAAGGCTTCAACCACTTACCTGGAGCGGGTAAGAGAGCCTTTCGAACCTCGATAACCCCCTCCCGTAAAATACCCCTCTAGATCGAGTGTGACCACTAACTCTTGATAGCTTTCAAAAGGAAAATAAGGTTCAACAGGAATCCTACAGACATGCACAAATAGGAAGTCAACGTTTTTTTTTCTTTAGCTGAAAAATACTTTTATAATTTTATTAATACCATTGTCCTATATATTTAAATATATTAGGGCTTCATAAAAATATAGGTTTTAAAATTACACTTAATAACTATTCAATTGAAAAGTAAGTCGAAAGAACCATTTTTCGTAAAAAGTTGGAAAAAAGAATATAATTTATAAATACAATGCCCGAATTGCTCAAAATACCTTTCTTCATTATGTAGAGTTCCAAAATTTCCGATTATTTTAGTTTTTGAAATAAACTTATAAAAACTTTATAAATATGTTAAATCTATATATATTTATAATATTTCCCCTATTAAAACTGGTTTTATTAGACCAACCATTAACTTTCCTTGCATTATCTTAACCTAAATACTGATATAACTAAAGTGCCCATTGACTCATTAGTTCTTGTGTGAACATTGTCAATACATATTATATTAGAACTAGCACAGTACAACACAACACTGCACTAACTCAAATGGTTTGGTTCTCTTCAATCTTCTAACCACGGACTGGTTATCGAGAAGTTGAAGAGCCGCTGTATTTGGAGGAAGGTGAAGTCTCTTTCTTTGTTTTTCCGCCATTTCCTTTATTTCTTCTGGTATCGTCGAAATATTTAGATCTCGGTGACTATGTTTGTTTTTTCATACCAAGGGGCATTAACCTTATTTCTCAGTACTTTATGTTGGCAAATCTGGTGAAATCCAACATTAGATCTCTTCGCACAATCCCACAGTTGAATACCTTACATCTAAACTGGTTTCGAAATCTGATTGCAGATTTTTATTTTATTTCCTAATTCAAAGTCTGAATCTCTACCCAAGAGCCAATAGTGCTTACAGTATTTCATATTTAACTCTTCCTTCTTTATCTTGATGTGGTGTTTCCATCTTAGTTTAGCAACTAGGTTCATACCCAGATAACAGTTTACCCGTATATTCATTTAAATATATTAGGGCTTCATAAAAATAATATAGGTTTTAAAATTCCATTGAATAACTATCCAAATGAAAAGCAATTCAAAAAGTCCATCTTGCGTGAAACAAATGGAAAAAAGAATATCATTTATAAATACACCGCCCAAATCGCTCAACATAACTTTCTTAATTATGTAGTGTTCCAAAGTTTCCGAATTTTTTTAGTTTAATAAAAATTAATAAAATTGTTATAAGTATGTCTAATCCATATTTATAAATAATATAATTTGAATATTAAAATATTTCATTGTACAGTTGTTGAAATACTATTATGTTTATTAATGTTTGTAAGTCGATTTCCCACGTTTATTTTTGGTTGTTGCTATTACACTAATACAGGAATATTTAATTTATTGAATAATATACTCAAAGCTTTTCGTTGGTTGACATTACCAACATCCTCAGGAATTACAATACTGTAATTCCTGAGGATGTTGGTAATGTCAACCAACGAAAAGCTTTGAGTATATTATTCAATAAATTAAATATTCCTGTATTAGTGTATATTATTTAATCTTTAAAATATTCTATCAGGAAAACACATTTGATATATATATATATATATATATATATATATATATATATATATATTTATTTAATGAGAGGGAGAGAGAAAGAATTAGAAAGTAAATGTTTTTTAATAGTGTAGCGATGGAATCCCACAGCTTTGTGCTTGCTAAATACTAAATAGTGGCAAGTGTCACGAGGAGACAGGTTGCTACTCTGATGTTTACTTAACACTTGCACCGGGCAACAGTGAGGGTCGAGGTGTAATTGTGACAATAAACTTGAACCGCTTCTGTTTACGTGTGCGCAATGCCAGATGGAAGGCAACTTTGCCGGATCGCGTCGTCCAGGGTTTATATACTTCGTAATATAGAATTGTTGTTTCTAACGCAGATCTATCGCACACTTCCAAATGACTTCCTATGACTTTAAGTTCACGCATTAATATAGTATCATCGTTTTAAAACGTGCTAACGTTTGTCAAACATGTAGAAAATATGGTCGATTTTATAGGATATAAGTTAATATGTACAAAACTAGTCACATAAAACAGATGCAGAGTTTCATTTCTAGTCGAGCAATAACTCTTGATGTTAGACTGGTAGAGGAATATAAAAACTCGCATATACGAGTGGTGGGAAACCAGCTGTGTGGAAGTACAGAACTCCAGGAATGGTAGAACTAGGTAGTAAGAAAACGTATAGATAAGATGTCGGGGTAAAACTTTAAAAATGTAAATATTAAATTAATTATTATTTAAAAATAAATAAAACAGTTAATGTGAAATAAAACATATTAACACACACGTAGTAGCTCAAATCAACAGAAAAAGGAATAAATAAATATAAGGTAAATTTTAAACGGCAACAATAACAATAAAACACATAAAACTTTATTTCCAACAAAATTACGAGAATTTGGGCGATTGTAACACAATATTTTAAAAAAAACAATACAATGTTATGATGACAGCGCAGATAAATAATATTAGGCTTAGTAATCAATGTTTACACTAAACAAGAAAAAGTAAACTATTGTGAAGTAATATAACAGTTATAAAGCACTCCGACGGAGTGATGAAACATCCTGGAAGGTCAAAACTCTCGGAAGTTATAAGTTTCGTATATAAAGTTATGAATAATATAACTAGTCTCGTATAACTACTTTCGCTTCAAAGAGATGCAACTTGTGAGTTTACTAAAGCGTTATTAGTATCAACGGTAATTTGTTATTACAGGCTGCAGCTTGCGTGGAAGCAGAGATAGGAATTGTTGGGCAAAGTTCGGCGTCAGTCATATTAGTATGTCTTACTTTAATTGCTTTCAGACATATTTAATTCTGTCATTAAACTGCGCTAAGACTTGTGCTGTGTAAGATGATATTATGATTTAGTAGATTTTTTTTTATAATGTAACACGATATTATGACAAACGTAAACATCTAACCCGTTCGTTACTACGAAGATTATTTGTAAATCCCACACTGAAGGAAGAACGTGAAAAAAACAGAGAAAAATTAACATTCTTGTAACGACAACAGGAAGACGCTCTTGCAGCTGAAGAGGATACAGAGACGCATTATATTGTCCCGGAAGGCACAGAAAGCAATGAGAGGAATCTTCTTTAAGATTTCTTCAATAGCTAAGAATATACTAATACTCAATAAAGACTCAATATATTCAATCCAATGGTTTACAGTATTCTATTATAACAGTAATTACTCGACATACACCTTATATAAAATACAAACGTATTTTTTGTAAAGTCTTAAGTCTTACTAATTTATGCAGCTTCTTTGTTAGAAAAAAATGTAAAATCCTTAAGCAGGAAACTGGAAAAAATGTGTTCTTAAAAATAAAAAAAGGGTTAAGTTTCGGTTTAGTAGAACTTGGGATTTGCGCAATATAGCAAAGGTAGATTCACTGCTGTCAAATCAATTTTTATTTGCAAGCTTGTAACACACTTTAGATGGTGTTACATATTAAATTGGCAATTTCAGAAAACAAACGAGAATGTATTCAAAAATTGTAACAATATACAACTATATAAAAAATTGTGATGTATTAGAAATATTTTTAATGAGATCTCTGGTTGATAGTGCCATCTGTCGGAGAGTTTAAAAACAAGTAAATTAAAGTACGTCTGCGCACATGCGATGCGCGGTAGCCGGGAAGGTTGCTTCCAACGATAGTTTAAGCTCTCTTTTAGCCAAAATGTGAAAGGGCACGGACCTATCCGAGAGAGAGGAAATTTTATTTATTTTTCAAAATTTAATGTAATCTTCTTTTTTTTAAACACGTTATAAGAATGGTGTAGAAGACAGCGTACGTAACCAAGTACAAAGATGGGACGCTGAAGTTACCGATGATATTTCCTGAGACTTTTCCACTAAAAGGATGCGAGGCTACGACATGTGAATACAGCTAAGTGGACGATTTAAGACTTTAGAGATTTATTGCAAAATTTAAAATGTTAGACAGGTTAACTCAAATTAATGAACCTTGAACGTTTCAACCTATATACATAAATGTAATTTACGCATCATTTGGTGCACTTGTGTTCACCTTGAATTATGAAATTTTATTATGAAAAAAGCAAGTAAACTCGAGTACAGATCCATTTTCAGCCATTGATTGATTTATTGATAGATTGCTATACGTAAAAATTCATAAGTCAAATATTAAATGTTCAATAATCCATAACTGAAGCAATGTCTAGAAATTTGTATCATGATTATAATTTGTTATTTTTTGTTAAATAAAATGAGTGTAATTTGCTTTTATTGAATTTAAAAGAGTAATTATTTAACCAGCACACAATTCCATGCATTTCAAGTTAATAAGCCTTAAAAATTAATTTAATGAGACTCTGCTAGTTTAAATAATTTAACTTTGTATTTTAAAGTATTTTAATGTAACGGAGTTCTACCTTCAAGTTTTGAAGAGCGTTACAGACAGACGATTATTATTACGCCTGAACTGTAAGCTAGAACTTAAAACTAAAACTTAAACTTAAAATTTAAACTAAATTAATAATTTCTATAAACGTTACAAGCTAATTAAAATAAAAACTGTACTTTTTCTCTGAAGTTGATTAGAGAAAATCTAATATAAAATTGTAAAAAAATGTAAAAAAAAATTTTAAAAATGTAACAGGGTTTGAAAAATAAATACAGAAAAATGGAGAAAAAGTTAGAGATGATTATTATATATATATATATATATATATATATATATATATATATATATATATATATATATATATATATATTATGTATTATATATTATATATTATATATGGTTTCCATATATTAAAAAAAAAAATAAAAGGTTTATTTAGCTTTCTACATATGACCAAAATTATGAGATAAATTATATAAAAGGCGTAAATAAAATTGTTATTTTATCAATCATTTTACCAGTAATTCTACGGATGGAATTTTACAATTGTATAAATGTTATAGAGAACCAATAATTTCATTTTTTTCCTATCTACTCTTGGCAATATATTTTCTATATTACGTTAGGCAAGCATATCCATCATTACAAGTTGAAACAACGATTTACGTCCTCAGGTTTAACAAATTGTTACATAGTTTATTAGTGGCAAATAATTTTAAAGATTTTCCTTGCCACGTAGGTGAGGATTAAGGAGGGTTTACTTCTTGCAGGATTATTGAGAAAGCGAAACTTTATTTACAGCCACGAAATTTAGAGAGGACTGAACTTTCAGTTCCACGTTCAAATAATTGTTGCTCGTAGAACCAAACCCTTTTATTTTATCATATTAAGAGTAAATTTTAAAAGTAAAGTACGACAAAACTAAAAAAAGTAGACAAACTACGGTTTAAGAAACTAATTACCTGTGCACTAAGCATCTTGGCAATAATAGCTTGGAGCAATTATGGAACAGTTTTTAATAATAAATAAATTAAACTTGATAAACCACAAAAAACCTTTCATTATATCCTGATTTAGGCCTATTTTTTGATTACAAAGCAGTTATCTTCCGAGGAAATTACTACAAGTTTAACTCTTTTTGTGTATATTGCTTGTTATATAAGATATTGAATATCCGCAAGAAATCACATTTAATTGTATTTTTGGCAATCAGCACTTCACTTCAACCAGGAAGAGAACGTCTGTTTTACCATAGCTGACGAAATACGTTTCTAATTTTAATTCTACAATTCTCCTTTGCAAAATAGCATTATCTCTCTTCCCACCAGAGGCTGGCGTTTCTTGTAATATTGCTGCTTCCTTAAGAAGAGAAAACATAGTTTCATTATAACTTCTTCGTGGATCAAAGGAAGTTTTTTTTTTGAGGAGTTCAGTAAGAAATGATAAAGTATTTGTATTCGAAAAAACCGGTTTGACATGATCCGAGACGTTCATAAATCTAGGTTTTTTCAAAACAAAAACGTAATAGCTTTTACAGTATAGACGAAAATTATGTTAACAATACAATATTATTGTCCACACTGGGGTCTTATTATTAAACTTCAAATTTTGAAACTAATAAGTGTCACAACATTGAAGACTTAATAAAATCGTGAGAGATAGATTGTTTTATATTTACGGTATTGTGTTACAAAAATATAGTTCCTACAAGCCATGCCATTTAATTGTATATTTTGCGTTCAGCTCCCCACTTCAACGAGTTCGTTCTTCCTGAATTTATTTTCCCTTAAATCAGACAAAGTTAAAATTCTTGTTCATTATGTCCCTTTATTTTTGTCATTTTTACGAAACACCTCTCAGATATGTAACAACAATTTAGATGACGACAAATGAAAGAGAGATGACGTCAGCAGAGTAAGCAGAGTGTCTGCATGACAGTGTGAAGCTGTGAAGGCGGGAGGCAGTGCGGGAAAGGAAGTAATTGAGCGTGAAACCATTGTGCCGACTTCTCAGACCTAATGAGGTCTAGAGACATTTACTTAGCCAATGTTCCAGGCACAAGAGCTTCATACATACGTTTAAAGGAATGCCAGCCTAATATAATGTAATTAAAAGAATATAACCAGCAAAATGCTCTTCTATGTCCCAAATACGACACAAAAATTATACTTGGTGATCTAAACTCCCAAGTGGGCAAGGAGAATTTTACACAAACTGTTGCTGAAACCTACTCACTTCATAATATAACGAATGACAATGGTAAACACTTGTGTGAATTTGCTGAAGCAAAAAACATGATAATAAAAAGTACTTGCTTCCCGCACAAAAAAAATACACATTGGAACTTGGAAAGCACCAAATGGCACATTAACCCAAACTGATCACGTATTTATTTAAAAACACCATTCTTCCTCAGTGACTGATGTCAGAACGGCCAGAGGCCCAAATTGTGATTTAGACCACTTTCTGGTGAAAATTAAATATAGAGAGCGACTGGCATGCTTGCGACAAGAGAAATTATATAAGAACAGGCTCTGGAAGCTAGAAAATTTTAAAGATCCGGGCACATTGGAAGGATTTAGAGAACTGGGCGATAGAAAAATGTTAGAAGTGTTACTAAAAGAGGGCGGTGTAAATGAGAAAACAGGAAAAGGAGTCATTGAGGAGACGGCGAATGATGTGATTGGTGAGGAAATGAGGGGACGTGGTGAGGATTGGTTCGATGCGAGTGTCGTGAGGTGCATATAGATTGATAATGTTACAGCACGCTACAAGACAGAACGCCTCAGATTATCAACTAAGCCTTAGAAGAGCAAAAACGGACATACGTAAAAAGAAAAAGGCCTTCTAAGGAAGCAAGTAGAGCAAACTGAGGAACTAAGAAGTAATAACTAATCCAGGAAATTCTATGGTGCTGTTAAATATATAAATAGAGATTTCCAGTCTAAAAGCGACTCATGCAAGAATAAAGATAGTAGATTAGTGGAGGGGAAGGCGGAAGCTATTGGCACATGTTCAGAGTACTTTGGTGATCTGTATAACGCGGGAGCTCAGACGATAGACACGGACAATAATACCTTGAGCCGAATAGAATTGACAAATGAGGATGACATTGAGCCACCTGACGTGGATGAATTCATGGAGTCGGTTGAAAAGCTGAAAAGCAATAGAGCACCTGTTGGAGACTCACTTGTAGTCGAATTTTTTTAAAACTGTGGAGAAATTGTACAGTCATAATTATATTCCCTGATCCTAGACATATGGGAAAGAGAACGCAGGCCTAGAAAATGTAGGAGAACTAGTCCTACTTTTTAAAAGGGTGACAAATTGGAGTTCAGTAATTATCGTGGAATATCTCTTCTCACGGTAGCAACAAAATAGTCTCAAACATAATACTGAAAAAGCTCGACGTCTTTGCTGAAAACATTATAACAGATTATCAGTGCGGATTCCGACAGGGAACGGGAACTACCGATCAGATATGTATTTTAAGACAGTTACTCGAGAGGTGTTGGGAATATAAAATTGACCTTCATCTTCTTTTTACTGACAATCGGCGGGTTTTTGGCAGTGTCAACAGAGCAAAATTTCTCGAAATTCTAAAGGAGTTCAACTTACCATAAAAGTTGATCAGACTGATCAACATGACATTGTGTGATGAGTCTCGAATTCGCTATTCTGACTGGCGTGAGACAAGGCGATGCCCTGTCTGCTACCCTCTTCTGGCCTCATCTGGCCTTACATGGCGTTTTGAGGAGGAATAACGTTTCAGGGAATATCATGCATTCATGCGGTCAAATATGTGCATATGCTGATGATATATCCTTGGTTGCCAGGTATATTCCATCGCTCAATGAGACATTTAGTGTAATCAATAATGAAAGCAAAAAGAAAGGTCTCTGCATAAATGAAGGAAAAACTAAATATATGAGTACAAGCAGAGGGCGTAGCAATACGAATAGAGATATCGATTGATATCACTTTGAAAAAGTAAAACGTTTCACATATTTGAGCACGGAAGTTAATGATGAATACAAAACAATAAATAAAGTAAAAAAAAAAGAATAATGGTAGCTAATGGAGAATACTTTGCAAATATAAAACTTTTTAAAAGTAGGCTATTGTATCAAACCAATAAGGCACGACTCTATAAAACCTTAGTTCGGCCAGTCCTAACGTATGGAGCGGAGACGTGAACTTTAACCGCCGCGATGAAAAATCAGTTGACATTGTTTGAGCGTAAGCTTTTGAGAAAAAGTTATGGTCCGGTCCACGATGTAGAAACAAATGTGTGGAAGCTTCGATCTAATGTCGAGTTGTATTCCTTATACAAAGATGCAAATGTGGTCCATTTTATTAAAACGCGACGTCTAGAATGGTTTGGTAACATCATAGGAATGCCCACCAATAGAATGCCGAACAAACTTTTAAATGACTGGTAAAAGAAGAGATGGCCGATCATGAAGACGATGGCTACAGGACCTTGAGGAAGATTTAAGAGTACTCGGCATTGCAGCATGGAAACAATAGGCTAAGGACAGAAGTACATGGTGAGACATTGTTAAGGAAGGCAAGGCCCACCCCAGGCTGTAGCGCTACGTAGTAAGTAAATAAGTAACCAGCAAAATGAGTTTTATTGACTGTTAACATTACCATTTCTTAATTATTACAAAAAACGTTGTATTATTAGATTTACAGGCGCTTTTAAACCAACTACTACGTCCGTATCGCACAACATACTACACACTACGGATCTCAAAGAGCAAATATAGTTAAAAAATTCAAACGTTGTCGCAGATAAAGTACGATTGAGTAACGGCATCACCCCCCCCCCCGTCAGTTGCTCTGAAGATACATTAAACTATTACTTTGCAAAAGCAAACATTAAAGGTAAAGGCGCAGAGTAAGATTATAGTCAAATTTAGCCTACAAACACAGACAGACAGACACACACACACACACACACACACAGACACACACACACCAACACACACACACACACACATATTGGTTTCTGTGAAAAATAATACTAAACAATGTAATTCACTATCTTGAAATTGCCTATTATTATTTCATCTTTTATATAATTCAAAAATACTTAGCTGAAAGTTGTGGGATTATTGCCAAGATCGAACTTGGCGACCCAATTTCTCCTTTGAGAACCAGGATACAAGGCGATACAGAAAGCATTTATAAAGTGGCCTGTGTTGCCAAATTCTACCATTTTGTATATAGTTTCAGTTAAATTAATAACTTTAGTACAAAGGTTATATCTTAATAAAATATACAATATTCAAATTTTCGTAAAGGAAACAAATAAAATGTAACAATGGTAAATAATAACCGATAGCACTCAAAGTCTTACTAGTCACTAGTTTGGTTGAATAAACTAGTGTTTAGTTTAACAAATAACAGGCTACCATCCAAAGTTTGATGATCAAGTTAAAAAGAATTTAGATTGCTTGACTATATTACATTAATAAATATTTAATGTAATAAATAGTAAAGTTAATTTTTATTTTAAAGTTATAATGGCATAATGACAATATTTTTAATAACTTTAAAATCGACACAGACCCGTGACGTTAATTATATTTTAATTTTAATGATATTTTTCTAATAGTTTCATGTTAATATATCCTACCGTGTCTTTATGATGTATGCCTAATGGTGTTTTTGAAATGGGTGTGTTCTCAACCTCAACAGAGAAATGGCAATTTATGAAAGCGTAATCCAAGACTTCACGCTCCTTGTCGTCCGCCACGTCCGATGCATCCTGCAATCCTTTGGTAATTACTTGTGTGAAATATTGTTTGTACGTGTGAGTAAACTTTGAATCTAGCTTTGATCTCACTACTTAAGCGCACGTGGCGGCTAATTCCGGAACTACTAAGCCGTCATCTAAACTCGACTACTCATTTTCATTCGTTTTACAAGCATAAAGGTATGCCCGTTTAATAATCTGAATAATGAGCTATCATTAATTGAGTAAAACGACCCTATATTTTGGGCCATACTTTATCCTTAGTCACGACAAGCAATGAAGTCTCATCATATTTAAGGAGTACCCAAGGTTTTGAGTTTGAATTCTTTCCGTTTATTTACATACACCCAAACTGACGAGATATTGAACAGTTTTTCTGACTTCAGCTGCAAGTAGTCTCCCGAAGAGCTTAAAGCTTAACATGATTGTTTTGCATCATATTTATACGTTCTTACGGGAGTTCAATAGGTTATTAGTTAAAAAAATTAGATTAAGTATCTATTAATAAATCAATACACTTCTATGACTACTGCTTTTTACTCACTTTACATTCATAACTGTGTTCAACAACTGTTCTTGTTATGTCTAATAACAACTTCAGAGTGCGTCAATAGAATACTTAGGCTTAACACGCACTGCCACTGTCCGCAATCCTGTCATTAAGGCTTTTACTCTTTTCCCAACATTATAAATATTAACTTCACGGTTTACAAAACGTTTCTAACCGCTTCATTTCTTAGATAGTTCTAGAAGCTCTTTACCAGATGACGTAGATATTGTGTCCGATAAAGTGTGTAATTACTTGTACTTTTGCCAAGCCTTTAACAGCGGGGCTTTGCTCGTAACAATATTTAATATAAACTTCAATGAACAGAACTAATTACATATTGTTGGTACTTCGCGTTTAACAAACCATCTATTTATTGTATGCCGCTTCTAGTAGTTTCTCGTAATTTCTACTCACTCTACTTTTAGATGATTTTAGCCTTTACGAGACGGCGTGGCCAAGCGTGGAAGTACTTGTAATTGTCAAACCGTGAGCCAATAATTTGTAACGGCTGGGAACTTTCCCGTTACCATAAACAAAAAAACGTCCGTTAAAGTACATTAAATTATTAATATGCTCATAGTAACCTTAGTACCTAGTTCTTAGAATGTTATTTCTAATCGTAGACTTTTAAAACATCTGAATTTATTTTGACTTAATTTTAGTGTTAAAATCATTGCCTGATCAGATTTCCTTATAATGGATGTCAGTCATCAGAAGGAGTAGTAAATGATATTTAAATAACAATATGGTTTCAGTAATTTTCTTAAGGGTATTTTAAACCAATAAGATGTCCGCATCAAAAAACGAACTTTCTATTATTGCTAATATACAGTATAAGTATGATTATAGTGCTTCACTGTTTCTTATCCCTGGTTTAACGGTCACGTTTGATAATCAGCGCTACCTTTGAAATCTTCCTCAGAGGGATTTCAAGGATTTTAAATGACCTTCGCCCATTTTTAGAATATCTTGGTAGACACATTTTTAGAGCTCAAGTTGCCAGTACACGAAGGGAACGTATCACGTAAAGTGTGAGTAATCTACTGTGTTTCAGTAATTTGCTGAAATTAAGGTTTTTGGCACAATTTCTTTTTAATTTAATGCTGTCTGAGAGTATTGTAATAAACTACACCTAATACCAAAAACAGTTTGAGAGCCCACCAAGTACCTTGCAACTTCGTCTTTATTGGTTAATTGTATGATTGAAGCCCATTGCTAACCGTACTACATTGTTGTTTCCACACCATTGCATTGAGTTAATACGGAATTATTTCATTCATTTAAGAGTTGTCGATCAAATATTTATCTCCGTTGTAAATATCTATTGCCGTTTGATTACTAACGGAATTGTGTTCACGTAAACAGTACCCATCTCTGTTACACTAACCTACGGGTGTAAGAATATTATATACGATACATTCTCTACAATAGGAATCAGACATCTAATAAAGAAAGTACAAACAGACTAAAATTATCAACTGGGAGCATTTACAAATTTTTAAAAACAAAATAATTTAATAAACAAACAAGTTCAAATAAGATCAAAAAATTAAAAATCAATCAACTGCAAGACAGGTTTAATCCTAAGACAGACTAAAACTATCCCACAGTGCAGTAAGACCGAAATTGAGCAGTATCGTTATAGTACGTGATAACGGAGTCTCACCCAACTACTACCACACTCTCCAGTCTTCTAAAAAGCTCGAAAATGAGTGCACTGTAATTACCAAGCTCTCGAAAGGTGACTCACATATGTAACAAGTACGATTCTCTATTAGGTATATTAAAATGTAAGTGACTATTAGTAATACATATATATATATATATATATATATATATATATATATATATATATATATATTATTACTATACCATTATTCTAAACCTTCAACTACAGCTAAGTTATTCAAAATTTAATTTATGAAATTTTAAAAAGAATCGTCAAACTACCTCACAAAAAAAGTATTCTCTTTAAAACTTCTGCAAAAACGATTTGACGTCCGTATCAAGTGTTCAATGAAATCAGAAGTAGCTTGCAACGTTATATTTACTTCAACTTTGACTTGAAAATATGATATTCAGAGATTTACAATGAAACTCTTCCAAGTAATTTAACACGCTTTGTAAAAATAACTTTTGTGTAACTTGCCTTCAACTGTCAAAACCGTATTGTGCTGGCTTAACGTTTTGCAGAGCTCGGAGCTGCCTTCAATTTATTACAAGATTTATTTTTCATTACTTAAAGATAAAAAAATGTTTTGAAATGGTTGACTTAATATAAATATATTACCGTACATATTTTACAATGTCAAATTCCTTTCTATTATCACTGTTTTATTACAAATATTCTTTAAAAAAAAGTAAATAAATTTTTATTTTTAGAAGCAACAGGAAATATTTTTTTTATTTTTAAAATTGCAGTATGATTATTAGCTAGTGACGGTTAATGCCCTTTTAATAACATGATTCTTTAATTTTAAAACTCATCATTTAAAAAATTAACTTTTATGTTTGACGTACAATATTTTGTTAAAACCTGTATTATTCATCTGATGGTTTTAAATAAAACTTGTAGAAAAATTAATTTAGAAGAAATAAAGTTAAGTGGTAAAAAACTAAGTTCAGGTAAACTGAATAAATGTATAATTTATTTAACTTTTGTAAAACAAATGAGGTTTACTTGCGAGTCAATTACTGCTATTTATTTATACAGGAAACTTTTCCATAACGGGTTTTTCTCCTTATTCCTTCTGCACTTTATTAAAAATAACGTCATGACATAATCCTAGTATATTTATGAAAAAAACCATTAGGGTTGTTTTATCCTAAGTAGAGTCCAGGAGTAGTAAGGCCTAAGGATAATGACGTATCCGTTAATGAAACGTTGCCTGTATAAATAAATAGTTGTACCTGACTCGCAAGTAGTGCTAGGGTTCTATTAGAATATAATTACAACAAGGTAGGTTCCTATATAGAGAGGCCTAATTTGCGATGCCATCTTAATTAATTAACATACACATATAGTAGTAGGTTTCTACTAGAATATAGTTGCAACAAAGTAGGTTCCTATATAGAGAGGCCTAATTTACGATGCCATCTTAATTAATTAACATACACATATAGTAGTAGGTTTCTACTAGAATATAGTTACAACAAGGTAGGTTCCTATATAGAGAGGCCTAATTTACGATGCCATCTTAATTAATTAACATACACATATAATAGTAGGTTTCTATTAGAATATAGTTACAACAAGGTAGGTTCCTATATAGAGAGGCCTAATTTACGATGCCATCTTAATTAATTAACATACACATATACTAGTAGTTTTCTACTAGAATATAGTTACAACAAGGTAGGTTCCTATATAGAGAGGCCTAATTTACGATGCCATCTTAATTAATTAACATACACATATAGTAGTAGGTTTCTACTAGAATATAGATACAACAAGGTAGGTTCCTATATAGAGAGGCCTAATTTACGATGCCATCTTAATTAATTAACATACACATATAGTAGTAGGTTTCTATTAGAATATAGATACAACAAGGTAGGTTCCTAAATAGAGAGGCCTAATTTACGATGCCATCTTAATTAATTAGCATACACATATAGTAGTAGGTTTCTATTAGAATATAGTTACAACAAGGTAGGTTCCTATATAGAGAGGCCTAATTTACGATGCCATTTTAATTAATTAACATACACATATACTAGTAGGTTTCTACTAGAATATAGTTACAACAAGGTAGGTTCCTATATAGAGAGGCCTAATTTACGATGCCATCTTAATGAATTAACATACACATATAGTAATAGGTTTCTATTAGAATATAGTTACAACAAAGTCGGTTCCTATATAGAGAGGCCTAATTTACGATGCCATCTTAATGAATTAACATACACATATAGTAGTAGGTTTCTATTAGAATATAGTTACAGCAAAGTAGGTTCCTATATAGAGAGGCCTCATTTACGATGCCATCTTAATGAATTTACATACACATATAGTAGTAGGTTTCTACTAGAATATAGTTACAACAAGGTAGGTTCCTATATAGAGAGGCCTAATTTACGATGCCATCTTAATTAATTAACATACACATATACTAGTAGGTTTCTACTAGAATATAGTTACAACAAGGTAGGTTCCTATATAGAGAGACCTAATTTACGATGCCATCTTAATGAATTAACATACACATATAGTAGTAGGTTTCTATTAGAGTATAGTTACAACAAAGTAGGTTCCTATATAGAGAGGCCTAATTTACGATGCCATCTTAATGAATTAACATACACATATAGTAGTAGGTTTCTACTAGAATATAGTTACAACAAAGTAGGTTCCTATATAGAGAGGCCTAATTTGCGATGCCATCTTAATTAATTAACATACACATATAGTAGTAGGTTTCTACTAGAATATAGTTACATCAAGGTAGGTTCCTATATAGAGAGGCCTAATTTACGATGCCATCTTAATGAATTAACATACACATATAGTAGTAGGTTTCTATTAGAATATAGTTACAACAAGGTAGGTTCCTATATAGAGAGGCCTAATTTACGATGCCATCTTAATGAATTAACATACACATATACTAATAGGTTTCTACTAGAATATAGTTACAACAAGGTAGGTTCCTATATAGAGAGGCCTAATTTACGATGCCATCTTAATTAATTAACATACACATATAGTAGTAGGTTTCTACTAAAATATAGTTACAACAAGGTAGGAACCTATATAGAGAGGCCTAATTTACGATGCCATCTTAATTAATTAACATACACATATAGTAGTAGGTTTCTATTAGAATATAGTTACAACAAGGTAGGTTCCTATATAGAGAGGCCTAATTTACGATGCCAACTTAATTAATTAACATACACATATAGTAGTAGGTTTCTACTAGAATATAGTTACATCAAGGTAGGTTCCTATAGAGAGGCCTAATTTACGATGCCATCTTAATGAATTAACATACACATATAGTAGTAGGTTTCTATTAGAATATAGTTACAACAAGGTAGGTTCCTATATAGAGAGGCCTAATTTACGATGCCATCTTAATTAATTAACATACACATATACTAATAGGTTTCTACTAGAATATAGTTACAACAAGGTAGGTTCCTATATAGAGAGGCCTAATTTACGATGCCATCTTAATTAATTAACATACACATATAGTAGTAGGTTTCTACTAGAATATAGTTACAACAAGGTAGGAACCTATATAGAGAGGCCTAATTTACGATGCCATCTTAATTAATTAACATACACATATAGTAGTAGGTTTCTATTAGAATATAGTTACAACAAGGTAGGTTCCTATATAGAGAGGCCTAATTTACGATGCCAACTTAATTAATTAACATACACATATAGTAGTAGGTTTCTACTAGAATATAGTTACAACAAGGTAGGTTCCTATATAGAGAGGCCTAATTTACGATGCCATCTTAATTAATTAACATACACATATACTAGTAGGTTTCTACTAGAATATAGTTACAACAAGGTAGGTTCCTATATAGAGAGGCCTAATTTACGATGCCATCTTAATTAATTAACATACACATATACTAGTAGGTTTCTACTAGAATATAGTTACAACAAGGTAGGTTCCTATATAGAGAGGCCTAATTTACGATGCCATCTTAATTAATTAACATACACATATACTAGTAGGTTTCTACTAGAATATAGTTACAACAAGGTAGGTTCCTATATAGAGAGGCCTAAGTTACGATGCCATCTTAATTAATTAACATACACATATAGTAGTATTTTTCTACTAGAATATAGTTACAACAAGGTAGGTTCCTATATAGAGAGGCCTAATTTACGATGCCATCTTAATGAATTAACATACACATATAGTAGTAGGTTTCTACTAGAATATAGTTACAACAAGGTAGGTTCCTATATAGAGAGGCCTAATTTACGATGCCATTTTAATTAATTAACATAGACATATACTAGTAGGTTTCTACTAGAATATAGTTACAACAAGGTAGGTTCCTATATAGAGAGGCCTAATTTACGATGCCATCTTAATGAATTAACATAGACATATACTAGTAGGTTTCTACTAGAATATAGTTACAACAAGGTAGGTTCCTATATAGAGAGGCCTAATTTACGATGCCATCTTAATGAATTAACATACACATATAGTAGTAGGTTTCTATTAGAATATAGTTACAACAAGGTAGGTTCCTATATAGAGAGGCCTAATTTGCGATGCCATCCTAATTAATTAACATACACATATACTAGTAGGTTTCTACTAGAATATAGTTACAACAAGGTAGGTTCCTATATAGAGAGGCCTAATTTACGATGCCATCTTAATTAATTAACATAGACATATACTAGTAGGTTTCTACTAGAATATAGTTACAACAAGGTAGGTTCCTATATAGAGAGGCCTAATTTACGATGCCATCTTAATGAATTAACATACACATATAGTAGTAGGTTTCTATTAGAATATAGTTACAACAAAGTAGGTTCCTATATAGAGAGGCCTAATTTACGATGCCATCTTAATGAATTAACATACACATATAGTAGTAGGTTTCTACTAGAATATAGTTACAACAAAGTAGGTTCCTATATAGAGAGGCCTAATTTGCGATGCCATCTTAATGAATTAACATACACATATAGTAGTAGGTTTCTACTAGAATATAGTTACAACAAGGTAGGTTCCTATATAGAGAGGCCTAATTTACGATGCCATCTTAATTAATTAACATACACATATAATAGTAGGTTTCTATTAGAATATAGTTACAACAAGGTAGGTTCCTATATAGAGAGGCCTAATTTACGATGCCATCTTAATTAATTAACATACACATATAGTAGTAGATTTCAACTAGAATATAGTTACATTAAGGTAATTTCCTATATAGAGAGGCCTAATTTACGATGCCATCTTAATTAATTAACATACACATATAATAGTAGGTTTCTATTAGAATATAGTTACATTAAGGTAGGTTCCTATATAAAGAGGCCTAATTTGCGATGCCATCTTAATTAATTAACATACACATATAGTAGTAGGTTTCTACTAGAATATAGTTACGACAATAACTTTTCAATAACGGGTTTTTCTCCTTATTCCTTCTGCACTTTATTAAAAATAGCATCTTAATTAATTAACATACACATATAGTAGTAGGCTTGCAGAGGTTTGAATGTAATTGTAAGATATCTATTTTCTTGTATTTTCAAATCTAATTTCTCAGTACACTTGATAATGGACTGAAAGCTGTACTTCCGAAAGATTTGGATTTAACAGGCGCAAAGGCGGGAATATAGAATTATGAGAGCGGTGAAATGCTAAGAAAATTTTATTTGAAACAGATTCGCCGTGATTTGGATTGATTCCTGTTGATGTAGTGTGACGTTGACGTAAAGCGACGGTTATGAAAGTCTTAAAGCCCGAGAGTAAGATTTCATGACCCCTTCAACTCGTCAACAGCAGCATATATTTTACAACGCGTAGCAAATACACAGACGAAATGAACGTTATTTTAGGTGGGGTTAAGATGGAAACTAGAATAACTCGAAGTCTCCAACTGGAAGTCATTGGTGAGAATCGAGTGACGTGAAAGGGCCGCTTATTTCAGACAGTTGTACTTCCTACTGAAAGCAAATAAAATTGTCTTTCAGCTAGATAGAGCCTTGTAAAGTGAGGTATATATGAATGAATAGAGGGAATCTAGATAAATTTATAAACAAGACCTGAAGTTATTGCCGCAAGGGGTGGTAAATGGATTTGCAAAATTTTATTTCATACACAAATCGGGAAACTGGACAATTGTATAAAATTCCCCAACAATGTTTTTCTTTAGATTTATGGATATTGTTGATAATATAAACAAACAATTAATTTGCATTTAAATCACATTGCCCCAGATAGATACTGTTGTATGGGGTTGAGTTGTTTACTGTTATTTTATTGCTAACTGGTAATAATTTATTCATTTACGTTTATTTATCCTCATCGTTAATTATTTCTGATAGGGCTGTGAATATTACATCGTAAAACCCTCCCGATTAGATATCCCAAATAGGTCAAATGTTTCTATACGATAAAAGATTGAATGAGGTTTTTATTTTTAGGCCAGGTATTATTGTCTTGACATATATTGCATTTTAGGGCCACTGTTATACGCGGCGTTCGAGTTACTGTAGTAGCCAAATTCTTGGTGCAATAAATAAAAACCTTTCTTGCTAATAACGGGATTTATTTATTTCATAACCAACATGCGTTTTTCTTATATACTAAAATAATTGGCAATAATGGAACGTTAACAACACACTAACGTTACATTTACAGTTTAGAAAAAAAAAAACTTTTTAAACATTCTCGTTTTATCTCTTGTCTTACTAATGCTGGTTTTCCAAGAAAAAGCAACCATTATTTTCTGGTTTTACTAGCTTAAAGCAAGACTATACTTTATAATAGACTGTGAAATTAATTCTAGTACTAAACTATTTACTATTACTGTAATGGGTAAGATCCGTGATTTATGGCACATGGTGTGTCAAGTACAAGTCCTTAGACGCTTGAGCCGGCAACACCGTACACCAACTCGTAAATGCAGGATCCTTCTGTAAGCCATTGTATAGAGATTACTGGAAGCATCAAGTTATGGTTTAGAGGACAAATCAGCTACATTATTCTATAATCTTCTAGCAATAAGGTGACAGAAATTACTAGAATCGACAAGTCAGATATGTGATTTTATTAAACGAGAAAGGTGCTGGATTTTAAATATTGAACATAGTAAAGGATTTAGTATCAGAGTGACAGACAGTGACAGTTTAATACGTGTGTAGTGAAAAGAGACTACTACGAACCTAATAGTTATTATTAGTCGTAATTGTTTTAATTTTGGTCCCTCGTGACTACTTTTATAAATGTTATTTGGGTAAGTAATATCCATGAAAGTGTATAAATAAAAAAATTGTTCGCTTAAGATTTCCATAAAGTTAATTGAACTCCCTTTAAAACGAAATGTTTGGCACTATAAACACCAAGATTACACAATGTTCCTTCCTGATTGCGAAAACAATAGTTATAAATAAAAACAATAATACTTGTTTAGTAGAATGGATTCGATCAAATAACAGACAAATTTAACATTGGACTTCATTGCTCAACGTTTCGACATCTGAAACCTTTCCTCTTCAGGGTTTTTATTCGTAAAACTTCAATCATTCTACTACGTAATAAAGGTTAAAATGCATCTTGTAAGAGGGTGTGTTTTCTAATATTGCTAGTGCTTGTCTATATAATATAAGTGTACACTAGATACGTAAAATGGTAAATGTAATGTACGTTCATGTACATGTAATGACGTTCGCAAAATCTTTTCAATAGTAGATATAAAATAAATCTCTTTTTAGTAAGATTAATTTAAACCGTGAAACCAATCCCTCTGCAACATACTACTCCTATATAATCCCCGACAGTAAAAAGAAAGATATTTTCACATCTTTCACAACTATGGAGTACATACAGTTTTAAATACTGTATTGAAGGTAACTTTTCAGTTACTCTATTCCCCGATTAAAGCAAATAAACTTTAAACAAATGAAACCAGACAGTATTTATATAAATCGCTTTACGTAAATACCAGTATCCAGGTTACACTGCACAGGTTTAAGTCGAAATATAAACTCTGCCGGGATATTTTAATTATTACAGTTTGTTTTTCTGCAGTTTGTTCTTTGCTAGCTTTGTGTATTGCCACATACTGAAACGTAAACATATTTGTGGACAAGAGCAGGACAAACACGAGCTCAGTGCTAGTCATTTTATTTTATAAAATAACTATACTTCGGTTCGTCACTTATTTAGTGGTGAAATAGGATTACCTCAAATGTATACTTTCTCAGCATTAAGCCAAATAACGTATATATATATATATCTTAGTAAACAATTTGTAGAATATTTTGACGTCTACATTAACGACTCATTTGGTATTTAATTGGCAAACCTTTTTTTAAAGGTCATCTTCAATAATTCTTAAACAGTGGCTATGTATCTACTGTTGTTAATGAGGCCATACCTAACTTAGATGTTACCAAATCCGTTGCCTTATTTTATTGAATAGTTTCGTAATGTATTGAAATTCGTCTTAAATGGTTCTCTACCAACCCAATTGACCATAAAATATTGGCTATGACAAATACTGACCTTCAAAACCGCACATTATATTGCCGTCTGTTCCCATGAAGCTACGCCCCTTCACTAATAGGTAAGGCGTATCCTTATTGGCTGTTTATGTTAGTAGTTGGGATTGTTGAATATATTGGCATACCAGTATTTTAAAACGTTATATTATATAAATATTAAACACTGACTATGTATCTACTGTTGTGAATGAGGTAATAATATTTCTCAAAATATTTATAGACTCATAGTTTTCATAGACTCGTATTATTTAGAGACTCTCAATATTCAAAGTCTTACAATCTTCAAGGACTCACAATCAGAGAGTTATAATATTCAAAGACTCATAATATTTAAAGACTCAAAATATTCTAAGACTCATTTTATTCATATACTCATGATATTCTAAGACTCATATTAGTCATACTCTTATAATATTCAAAGACTCACAGTATTAAAATACTCATAATATTTAAGACTCACAATATTAAAATACTCATAATATTCGAAGACTCATAATATCCATAGACTCAAATTATTCAGTCACGTAATATCCACAGGCTCATCATATTTAAATACTCATATTTTTCAAATATTCCTAAATATTCATAGTATTCGTAGATTAATAATATTAAAAGATTCACAATATTTAAAGAATCACAATATTCAAAGACTCGTAATATTCAACTCAAAAATAATACAGATGCATGATAAAACTGAAATTATTTTTATTATGCAAGGGTTGTCGCGCGACGAAGAACTGTATGTAGTATTTAAGGTGAATCTGTCAAGGACACACAGCAAGGGATTTAGGCAAAGAGGACAGACCTAATACTAGGGTTTACACCCTGGTCAATACAATTGTGGTGAGTGTTAACGCCTTAATCCCGAGATTGTATCTTCTCCTCAGACATTCTCTGCCTAAAGTTTTCTTCCAAAGTAACAGATTTTTGTGTGAAGCTAACATTTTGCCAAAAGTAGACTAATAGGAACCTAATAGGTCAATAATATTCTTTATTTCAATTCCGTATATCTTGTTCAAATTTTCAATCGTTAATAAAATACTTTTTATTCGTTTACCTAGTTCAAATAAACTTTTTTTTTGTAGTGAACGACATTGATGTAAGTATATTTTATTGAAATAATAATTTATTTAATTAATTAATAATTTCGTTTTCTATTTTCACACCGAGGATTGTAATTCTCTCAGTTTGGGTGTATATATATATATATATATATATATATATATATATATATAATTATTGTAATAATTGATTTAATAGTAACTAAATAAAATATATAATTAGGAATTGGCTTTTTTTTATTATGAAGGTTTAGATTTAAAAACGATTTTCTTAGCGATTATATCTATTTTTCTTGGAAATTTTACTATATCTTTGAACCATTAATTTTAGGAGGGTAATTTTTTTCTATACCATAAATGCTAGAAACACATTCCTTCCAACTTTCCAAAGGGTTTCCTTCGTATTGAGTATAGTTTATTATAGCATATTGATAGCCTAGGTTAGAGATATATCGTGCAAATAATTTGTATAGTATTATTATGTGGCCATTGGTCTTTCTATAAATCTCTATACATGCTCACCCTTGCAGTCTTAAATATTTTTATGTTCTATAAATGTTTTAATCGTAAGACTAAATTCTTTATCTTAACGTAAAAAGCTGAGCAAGTGGGTAGCGCAAAAGTCGCCCAAGTGGTGATTCAAACTATTGCACGAAAAATGCTACTAATATGCTGTGACGACCACAACAAAATTACAGAATTTTAATAAATGTAAACCCATACCGTACGTTTTTGCAGGTGTGTATATAAAAAAGTTTGGCACGTGACAAAAACAAAAGTTGTTAACTAGAGCCTTATAAAGGGGGTAACATTTGTCGCTTGGGTTTACAAGATGGGCTTACAAAACTGTAGAAGGTTTTGAACTATTGTCGCTAACGTATCCCCTGTATAAACTGAGAGCATTAAGTGCCTATTTCTTCTCTTCTTAATATAAATATAAATAAAGTTAATTTACCCGAGAACAAAAGTGTAAATGACAACAGGTAGAAATTTGTGTAATTTGCCCCTTAGTTCCCAAAATTCCAACTGATCCAGAACCTATGAAAGGCTGCTATGAGGCAAGTGTTTGGCAGAGGAGTTTAAAGAGCTTTCAGGTCCTTCTTATGTCTTTAATACCTTGTTATCCTTACTTACCTGCATGGAAGAGAATTCCCTTGGTGAACACGAGAAGCGAGAAACGTACACAAAGGATAAATCTAAACATGACTGTTTCTACTCTTGGTTATAGAGGTATAAGGCAGCAAAAATGTGTAAAGGCTGGAGAAAAATAACAGTATATATTTGAGAAATATATCACGTTGGTTTTACGTATTGAATAAGTATGCAAAGAATGCCAGTAACAAAATCATACGAGAATCATGCCTCGTAAATGTATGTTATCGTACCAGAAAAGGAAGTGTTATTTAGACTTAGATATCATTTATTCAGAACGAAGGAGACATGCAGAGTGGTTTTCTCCGAAAATTTAAACGAATGCCAGGGTTTCAGGAAAAGCCAGGAAATTATATTCGGTAGTTTTACGGGTGAAGGAAAGATACTCTAAGGAATGGACACTTAATGTTATAAAATTTAAAACTATAAACATATTGGAATAAAGTAAAGCAAAAAACTTATAGTTGCATGATTATTATTTGCTATGATGGCCAAATTTTTCTTTGCACCAGTAAAAAACTGAAGAGAATTATATCATCAAAAAATAAATACTAAATACCTTTAATGAAAATTAACAGGGGAAAGTAAACTAATGTATCGCACAAGGTAAAAATAAAAAGAACAACAGAACAGTTATTGGGAAATTGATGCAGAATAAGTAGTAAAGCAAAAACGCAAGAGAAATATGAATTACCTAAAATATTTCTTTTTAATATCTCATGCTAAAACTCATGATTATTCATTGCTAATTAAAAACGTCCCAAGTGTAAATCCGTAACCCTGAAACTAAACTGTCCACAGGTTGTGTAACCAGGTTTGCCTAAATAACATAAAAACGTCCCAAGTGTAAATCCGTAACCCTGAAACTAAACTGTCCACAGGTTGTGTAACCAGGTTTGCCTAAATAACATAAAAACGCCCCAAGTGTAAATCCGTAACCCTGAAACTAAACTGTCCACAGGTTGTGTAACCAGGTTTGGCTAAATAACATAAAATCGTCCCAAGTGTAAATCCGTAACCCTGAAACTAAACTGTCCACAGGTTGTGTAACCAGGTTTGGCTAAATAACATAAAAACGTCCCAAGTGTAAATCCGTAACCCTGAAACTAAACTGTCCACAAGTTGTGTAACCAGGTTTGGCTAAATAACATAAAAACATCCCAAGTGTAAATCCGTAACCCTGAAACTAAACTGTCCACAGGTTGTGTAACCAGGTTTGGCTAAATAACATAAAAACGTCCCAAGTGTAAATCCGTAACCCTGAAACTAAACTGTCCACAGGTTGTGTAACCAGGTTTGGCTAAATAACATAAAAACGTCCCAAGTGTAAATCCGTAACCCTGAAACTAAACTGTACACAGGTTGTGTAACCAGGTTTGGCTAAATAACGTAAAAACGTCCCAAGTGTAAATCCGTAACCCTGAAACTAAACTGTCCACAGGTTGTGTAACCAGGTTTGGCTAAATAACATAAAAACATCCCAAGTGTAAATCCGTAACCCTGAAGCTAAACTGTCCACAGGTTGTGTAACCAGGTTTGGCTAAATAACATAAAAACGTCAATGGACAAATAATGAAGCAATTTTAAATTGAAATAATGGATTTAATGTGTTTTATAAAGAGCATAAAGCAATTTTTAGTGAACAATCGAACATTTAAAAAAATTTCCTAATGTGAAAAAGGTATTGTATACGGGTATTTAACACGATTATATACTAATGAAAGCTTTGGAGTAAGTCCCCATTCATTTATAATTTTATAAAAATACCAGTTCTTCAGTATTTCTGCCAATTGCTGGAAGGCGTACAAGTCACCCTAATGCACTTTCCTTGTAACAGCCGCTATTATTCCCAAATTAAAATTAAAATCAAAATGGATATTTTATTATGAGATCTTTTATCAAACTTTGAGCTAAAATCTGCTTGTATTGTAATCTGCGAGTTTTGAGCGATTAATTCATCCCTGGTTTGAACTGTAAGTGCTTTGTAACTTTATTCTCTAGAGAAAGCAATATATATATATATATATATATATATATATATGTTCATATTTTGTAACACTTATTGCAATTATTATTATTTTTATTGTTTTTATCATTATTAATATTATTAGTAGTAACGGTAGTAGTAGTACTAGGAAGAATGCTATAACAGTAACATTACGGTCAGATCTACAAAGGGCCGGAAAGGAGGAAGGGTTTAGTGGGTATTCGCCAGGAATGCCAAACACCTGGTCTGCCAGGACCGACTTGATGGTGCGTAAATGCATTCCAACCTCCACAGAAGAAATGTAGTAGTAGTGATAGTAATACTATTGGGTATTCGCCAGGAATGCCACAAACCTGGTCTGCCAGAACAGACTTGATGGTGCGTAAATGCATTCCAACCTCCACAGAAGAAAAGTAGTAGTAGTGATAGTAATACTATTGGGTATTCGCCAGGAATGCCACAAACCTGGTCTGCCAGAACAGACTTGATGGTGCGTAAATGCATTCCAACCTCCACAGAAGAAATGTAGTAGTAGTGATAGTAATACTATTGGGTATTCGCCAGGAATGCCACAAACCTGGTCTGCCAGGACAGACTTGCTGGTGCGTAAATGCATTCCAACCTCCACAGAAGAAATGTAGTAGTAGTGATAGTAATACTATTGGGTATTCGCCAGGAATGCCACAAACCTGGTCTGCCAGAACAGACTTGATGGTGCGTAAATGCATTCCAACCTCCACAGAAGAAAAGTAGTAGTAGTGATAGTAATACTATTGGGTATTCGCCAGGAATGCCACAAACCTGGTCTGCCAGAACAGACTTGATGGTGCGTAAATGCATTCCAACCTCCACAGAAGAAATGTAGTAGTAGTGATAGTAATACTATTGGGTATTCGCCAGGAATGCCACAAACCTGGTCTGCCAGGACAGACTTGCTGGTGCGTAAATGCATTCCAACCTCCACAGAAGAAATGTAGTAGTAGTGATAGTAATACTATTGGGTATTCGCCAGGAATGCCACAAACCTGGTCTGCCAGGACAGACTTGCTGGTGCGTAAATGCATTCCAACCTCCACAGAAGAAATGTAGTAGTAGTGATAGTAATACTATTGGGTATTCGCCAGGAATGCCACAAACCTGGTCTGCCAGGACAGACTTGCTGGTGCGTAAATGCATTCCAACCTCCACAGAATAAATGTAGTAGTAGTGATAGTAATACTATTGGGTATTCGCCAGGAATGCCACAAACCTGGTCTGCCAGAACAGACTTGATGGTGCGTAAATGCATTCCAACCTCCACAGAAGAAATGTAGTAGGAGTGATAGTAATACTATAGGGTATTCGCCAGGAATGCTACAAACCTGGTCTGCCAGGACAGACTTGATGGTGCGTAAATGCATTCCAACCTCAACAGAAGAAATTTAGTAGGAGTGATAGTAATACTATTGGGTATTCGCCAGGAATGCCACAAACCTGGTCTGCCAGAACAGACTTGCTGGTGCGTAAATGCATTCCAACCTCCACAGAAGAAATGTAGTAGTAGTGATAGTAATAGTGTTGGGTATTCGCCAGGAATGCCACAAACCTGGTCTGCCAGGACAGACTTGATGGTGCGTAAATGCATTCCAACCTCCACAGAAGAAATGTAGTAGTAGTGATAGTAATACTATTGGGTATTCGCCAGGAATGCCACAAACCTGATCTGCCAGAACAGACTTGATGGTGCGTAAATGCATTCCAACCTCCACAGAAGAAATGTAGTAGTAGTGATAGTAATACTATTGGGTATTCGCCAGGAATGCCACAAACCTGGTCTGCCAGAACAGACTTGATGGTGCGTAAATGCATTCCAACCTCCACAGAAGAAATGTAGTAGTAATGATAGTAATACTATTGGGTATTCGCCAGGAATGCCATAAACCTGGTCTGCCAGAACAGACTTGATGGTGCGTAAATGCATTCCAACCTCCACAGAAGAAATGTAGTAGTAGTGATAGTAATAGTGTTGGGTATTCGCCAGGAATGCCACAAACCTGGTCTGCCAGAACAGACTTGCTGGTGCGTAAATGCATTCCAACCTCCACAGAAGAAATGTAGTAGTAGTGATAGTAATACTATTGGGTATTCGCCAGGAATGCCACAAACCTGGTCTGCCAGGACAGACTTGATGGTGCGTAAATGCATTCCAACCTCCACAGAAGAAATGTACTAGTAGTGATAGTAATACTATTGGGTATTCGCCAGGAATGCCACACACCTGGTCTGCCAGGACAGACTTGATGGTGCGTAAATGCATTCCAACCTCCACAGAAGAAATGTAGTAGTAGTGATAGTAATACTATTGGGTATTCGCCAGGAATGCCACACACCTGGTCTGCCAGGACAGACTTGATGGTGCGTAAATGCATTCCAACCTCCACAGAAGAAATGTAGTAGTAGTGATAGTAATACTATTGGGTATTCGCCAGGAATGCCACAAACCTGGTCTGCCAGAACAGACTTGATGGTGCGTAAATGCATTCCAACCTCCACAGAAGAAATGTAGTAGTAATGATAGTAATACTATTGGGTATTCGCCAGGAATGCCATAAACCTGGTCTGCCAGAACAGACTTGATGGTGCGTAAATGCATTCCAACCTCCACAGAAGAAATGTAGTAGTAGTGATAGTAATAGTGTTGGGTATTCGCCAGGAATGCCACAAACCTGGTCTGCCAGAACAGACTTGCTGGTGCGTAAATGCATTCCAACCTCCACAGAAGAAATGTAGTAGTAGTGATAGTAATACTATTGGGTATTCGCCAGGAATGCCACACACCTGGTCTGCCAGGACAGACTTGATGGTGCGTAAATGCATTCCAACCTCCACAGAAGAAATGTAGTAGTAGTGATAGTAATACTATTGGGTATTCGCCAGGAATGCCATAAACCTGGTCTGCCAGAACAGACTTGATGGTGCGTAAATGCATTCCAACCTCCACTGAAGAAATGTAGTAGTAGTGATAGTAATACTATTAGAATCTCTTACCAATGTTGGATATTGTAAGACGTAACCGGGGACTTCATTTGTCATATTAGTAGCATTTTGTCTAATAAAAGTATTTATTTAGTAGTAATTTGTAAATAAGTTATTCAAACCAGTGACTTGTGGACAGTAATCTGTAAGGTGCAGTCCATAAGTTGTGTATTTATGACAGTAATTTCTATTTAGAAATTTGTAAATAGGAACTTAACAATAGAGTGTAATCACGTGTCAGTAGATATCAGTTTATAGCTTTTTCGTAAACAGTAATTTTTATGTAATCCCGGGAATTAGTACGTTGTACGTTATAATTTATAAAAGCTACGGGAAAACTCGCTCATTTTGGAAACATATATTCTACAACACACCAATCTTAAATTACATACATTCTTTATAGGTATGAATTAAAGTGATTCTAATATATTCAAATACCTCATTTTTCAAAATAATATTTTCCGGTAGCGTCAAAATATGTGTTTATAGTTAAGCACAGTATTACATATGAAAACAGTAATTACTGTACTATAAATACAGTATTAACTATAAATAAAGAAATAATTTTGACATATCAAAGAACAGAGAAAGTACGACAGACTAATTTAAACATCTGCAGAACCTTTCGCAACAATCCCTATGTTTGCTTTACGTTTGGCTCTGCATTTTGTGATAGATATTCCCGTATAAGAGCTATATAACTATGGCAGCTTCATGCAGCCAAATGAAACCCAACAGACGTAACTACGAATACAATATTTGTGACACATATAAATTTTTGTTTTACAAGAACAACATCACAAGAAATAACACGCATGGCATCGATTACCTATGACGGTAAAGATACAAATTCTTGAATCTGGAAGAAATAATATACGAGAGTAAATATCCCTGCCTGGAAATTGAAAAAGAACTTTCATTCCGAAATGTTCGCGTCTACTATCGTCCTCTGCTCCGTCCTCTACTATATACCTTGTAAAAACAAGAAAGAAGATAAATTTAGGTGAGATTGGGGGGGATGGTGCCTTTAGAACTTCGAGATAAGGAGCATTGAGAAAAAAATCTTTCTTCAAAGAAGGCCTGATATTAATTGCTCCTCGTATTAAACAAATAGATTGAGGAGAATTTATATACAAAGAACATTAAAAGGCGAAAGATGTTATTATTATAATGCTGAATGTTGGCTCCTCCTTCAGATTTATGGTTTCGCTTCTGTTTTTGCTAACAGTCAAATCCTTTTATTTGGCAATCAGCAAGAGTTACAACCTTGTCACTTCACATAATTCAAAATACATTCTTTTTAACAAGCCAAGAAAAAGGTCCGTTATTTTTATTAGGTAAGTCTATGTTTCAAATTAAAATAAGAGTCTATTTGATTTGTAGTCATATCTGTTTCTTTCTTTCTACATTAGTTTCTTCCTGGTCATCCTTCAACCTGACATTTTAGATTAGGAATTTGTAGCAGGATTTTTAATAACTGCTGGCCATTACACTTGAAAACCTGCCTAAATTGCAGGTATTTGTCAAGAAAAACATTCAGATTCTGATTCTTTAGTCCTCGTTACGAGAACTTAACAATTAGACCTAATCTTATCTGTATTTTTCTCCTGCAGTATTAGTTCATACTTATCGCGTCTTCTATAAGTTTTCCATTTAAAGGTAATTCAAAATCATTCATCAAAATATTTAATTTATTTTACTTTAAATATTGATGTTTTTCGTATTTAACGAAACACGTACTTTTGACACGTACATCTGGATAAATAAATCCGCATCGGTCATTTAATAATACAAGAAATAAGTTTATGTTGAAGTGTTTGACTGTCGGGCATCTCAGCTGCTTTGTGTGTAGCTACAAACAATATTCAACATTACGACCAGCTGAAAATGATGTTTTTTTTAATGGAAGAAACTATTTATCAGAAGTTAAATTTGTACTGAAATTTATACTATACTCGTGTGTATTAATTTTGAAACCATCCATCGAACCCTTTAGATAATAAGAGATCTCGGTGAACTAGTACCAACATAGCGTTAGTAATTAGGAAAATATCTTTCAGAAGCAAAAGGAAAAGTGAAATTACTTGGGAAATATTTGAACACTTGGGTAGAAAGATAAATTGGGCATACATATATTTCTAAAAAACTTTAGTTCATTTTCAAAACTTCTTTTTTAAACCAAGATGAAAAAAACGATCAAAATAATTTCACAAATGTAAGCAATTGTAGACAATAAACCAACAAAGCCTTGCTCGTTGCTCTTTTTAATGTAATCTTGAACTTTGCTCGAAACATTACATTAAACTGATTTATACTTTAATGGGGCAAAATAAGTCTTGAAAACGAGAAATGAAGAACAATGTTTCCGTAAAGTTTGCAAAGAAGATTTTCACGAGCGGGAAGCAACTGTTGCCAAACTTTGCTAACGTAACAAACAGGCGGCGGAGTGTGAAATGTACTCCGGAATAATGACGTCTCACGCAGGAAACAGTCGGAAAACAGCTTCAGGAGATTCCCACGGTCTTATAAACACGGAACTGTTTTCTTCTTAAAATAAATAATCATCCAACAAAGAAGCGAGTTATCGGAGCATATTCGTCTCCTCCAGTATGTACAAAGTACACGAACAGATTTAAGACGAAAGATTGTTTATTCATAAACGGCATTATTTTGGAAATAAAATAAACACTATAAAACCCTTATATAAAAAAAAAAAAAACAAATATCTTATGCGTTGTGATAACATTAGAATTAGAATAGAAAATATTAAATTGTGTGATGACTGTACTCAATAGAAAGTATTCAATTGGGAGATGATTTGACTAAAAAATTCATGAATTCTAGTTTTAAAATGTACTAATTATTGTTCTGAAACTAGTAAATATACTGCAGAAAAAACAAGCTACATAAAATAAAAGCTTGTAAACAATTCCTACTTAAATAATTAAAAAACATAGTTACTTTGTATTAAATAATATAAATAAACTAAATAAAGAACCATAGCATAAACGTTAAAACAAATGTGCTACCACATAACCTACAACATAAGATTAGCTATTTAATGAAATCTTATATTACCACTTACTTTAAGCAAAATTTGACGAAATAACGATATTGCATACCTAGCCCCTTTTCTGAAAAGTTTTCTCCTATATTAAAGTATAATTAATTCATTAAATTTAATTTATGAATTAATATTTGAAAACTATACATCAAAATTTCACATTTTATACAAGAGCTTATTGTTGAACTCTACTGAGAGATAATACATTTCCTTCGCTATATAATGGGAACATTCGGTGGACATGGCTAACATCTGGAGGTAACGCATGACTGATCCCTTTTCCTCTGGAGTTTTCCAAGTAGTTAAAGGTGTCGAACTCGTTTAATTCTCGTTTCATTCATGCTAAATATAGATACAGAGCTATTATTACATACCTCTTTTCGGTCAGTTCCCACAATAACAAAGTAATTTAAAAACGCAGATTTATATCCTTTGAACCTAGGCCGTCGTTGCTAGACGTCAATAATGTCAATCAGTCCTTGAAATAAAGATCATTTTCATTTTTTGTAGAAAAGTTGTAAAACAAATTGAAAATATCCAGAGGATCTCTTCTGTCATACATTGCAGACGTTTCTTCACAGAACTATACATTAACTGCTGGGACTCATCGAGTTTTGTTAGGCGGGCGTAAGCCAAAATTATAAACAACTGATTAGACCTTTCTCTTTGACACACATCCTTTTAACAAAAACTGGTCATTGACTAACGAACTTTCAATTAAAATTGGCCATTGACTTAGTCCCTTTAACAAAAACTGGCCATTGACTTACGCACTCATAACAAAAACTGGCCACTGACTTACGCACTTGTAACTAAAACTGGCCATTGACTTGCGCCCTTTAACAAAAACCAAAAACCTCAATTATTTTTCTTGCCTCAATGGATAGATGAAATTAATGCGCCTTGATTTCCTCTATAGGAAATACAAAAACCCGAAAAACTAATAAAAAATTCAGTAAATTGTAAAAAATGTTGATTTATTTTAACAAAAAGAGATTCAAATGTAATCACTACAAGTTAAAAACAAAAGGATTTCAAATTGAGTGGATGAATAAAAAGTATTTTATTAAGGGTTAAAAATTTAAACGATATATATATATATATATATATATATATATATATATATATATAGGGAGAATTTGAAATGATTTAAGGAAATGAAAATAATGACAGTATCAAAACCGCAATAATAATAGCATAATGAACAATGGATATGTAACGACAAAGAAAAACAAATACTTTAAATACTTCACCCAAGATAAATTTCTCTTGAAGATATCATTTCATTATGGGTCTATCTTTTAAACTACGAACTGTTATAAAGTTAAACAAATTTAAATGTTTTAGGCTGACTAAAAATAGGAAATACTAAAATTTAAAAAACTAGAATGTTTAGAAATGTCTTTTAAACCTCAGTTGATTTTTTCTCTAAATAACAAACATTAAAAATCAGTAAATAAAATTAACAGTATTTTCTTTTACTACGAAACATTTTTAAATTTAATTTTCCAAATGTAGATTAATTTATGATTTTTTTTAATGTAAAGGTAACCGTGTAAATGAAAATGTATTTATTATTATTTTTTATTATATACTAGCAGAGTACCCGTCCTTCGTACGGAGTGACGAATATTTGTATTGATTTAATATGTATTTATATATGGGTTGAATTTAATTTACTGAAATTAAATCCCAATAAATATATCAAACCATAGTATAAAAACCTACCGTTAAGAGAGTTTCCAAGGCCAGTGGGGCGGTGTCTTAACAAAATGTCTAAATAAAAATAGGCATATGTATATGAATCTCCATGTAAAATTTAAGGTATTATTCCCTGTTTCCACGTGTTCGATAAAGGAAAAATTATACCGGGCGATGCTGAAAGATATCAGAGATACGAAAAAATAATGCAAACTATCGGTCAGGGAAATTTTTATGACAAAAAAGTTGGGTAAGAAATTCATTGCGGAGTAATAAGAAGTACTACGTCCGCGTATCAACGGCGCGTCGTATTATGTATACATATATTTAGATATAAGCCAATCTATAAAGTATCCAATTCCAAAAGATTTATTTGTAGTTTTATACAATACTATTTAGGCGTGCAGCTCACGCCCAAAAAACGATATAGAAACCGATATAGTGACAAGGTTGCCATTAACGAATCAAACTAGTTTTAATCGAAAGTATATGACTTGAGAATTTTTCTGTACAAAGTTACCGCAAATTACCCCATTGGAACATATTTAAAATAACGAAAGTTGTCATTTTTTATATTTTCTAAATTTAGTGAAATTTTAAGTTTAACTCGTCATATCTCGGCTGTTTTTAGGTATATTAGTTTGAAATTTTGACTGGAACATCTTTTGATAATGTACTAAACGATGGTATAAATTAGAAATTATAATATTCAACCACAACAAAATGGCGGATTTGTTTGTAACTTTCAGTAATTTATAAGCACTTTTTTTTAAATTAAAAAGTAGTGTTACAAACTTTAGAATTTTAATACTTTATAAAATATGTGTTTGTAATATAAATCGTTACAACCTTTTAAAGAAATTATATAAAAACGCAAAACGTTCCATAAAATAACTTTAGGTTATCAGCAATAACGTACAATTTATAAATAAATTTAAAATATTTCAAAAACAAGAATACTTTTAATGAATATATTTATTCAAAGCTTTTCGCCGATAAAATAGTATCAGCATCTTCAGGAAAATAATTATCTAATAAAATAAGGATTTTATTAGATAATTATTTTCCTGAAGATGCTGATGCTATTTTATCGGCGAAAAGCTTTGAATAAATATATTTATTAAAAGTATTCTTGTTTTTCAAATATTTTTGATTTATTAACTATATTACAAGAAAACATATCACCATATTTAATATATTAATATATATACATACACAAACACACACATATTATTTCCCAAACAATGTTCATAATTAATTATAATAAATATAACAACTAATCTCAAAAGCTTTTCACATATAAATAGATAAATTACATTAGTTCTATTTTTCCTCACTAGAATGCAATTATTTGTGACGTGCTCTCGGCACCACTTTGGCTTCACTTGCGATAAATGTTTGTAAATAGTGTATATATTTACAAGCGATTTCTGAGTATATGAATTGATAATATATTTTATAATATATTTATAATATATTTTTTAAAGCAGTATAAAATATTTTCAAAACATCCTCTAAAATATTTTTTGGAATTAAAGTTATATTTAATATTTTAGATAATGATTAACTTAGCATGTGGAAATAGGACTCCAAATTCGAGTAGTGTGCCTTGTAATGATGGCATTCGAATATAATGTCATCTTATTTAACATAACACAATTAAAGCATAAACGACGATCCATAGAAAGTTAGTAACCAGTAAGAATAGTTCTTGGGCAGTAGGTATTTGAGAAAGTTACCAAGCAGCAAAATATATAGGCGTAA
>JBAIZL010000393.1:670000-672500 GCA_036971475.1 Prosapia bicincta
TTTGAAGGAGAGTATTCATATCCATATAATTCAGTTGAACGAGAGTATTTATATGCATGTAATTCCTTTCAAGGAGAGTATTCAAATGCATGTAATTACTTTAAACGATAGTATTCAAGCATGTAATTATGTTGACCGAGAGTATTAATATGCGTGTAATTATATGGATACTGTGTTTTCGTATTCGTTTAGTTGGGATGAAGTGGAGAGTAACTTTTTAAATCCATGTAATTATGCATAGTAGTACCTCATAATCACTACCAACGGGAGCATGGTTGTCTCTCATGTGTCAAAGGAAAAGAGAGAGATCTATCCTAATGGTGAACAATTTTTTCACTTTTTTTTGAGAACCTCATCAAACTATAACACACATATGCGCTTTATGCGTAAATACTTATCCGACCTTCGCGTAAATAAGTTTTCGACCATCAGCTGGTTAACTTTTTAGCAAAGAGTTTTATTTACCATCATTGCGATGAATGTAATGTACTAAAAGTACTAATTTGTAAAACATCGAATTTCTTTTTTAAAAAAAATGAGCAGCAATAAAAAGGAAAATAGCAAAATTTTGCAACTCACCCCAAGGTAAACATATAATTGTTTCCAGGTTCTTATCAAAAGAAAAAAATTGTTATCGCATGTAAGGTGTTGCCTCTCGGTCGAATCCAGAACGAGAGGGGTATACTTACAACCAGATCATAATATGAAAGGGAATCATTCTTAGAAACGTCAATCAAAATGGCCTCCTTGTAATAATAAAGATAGAGAAGGATAAATGACTAAGAAGTAAGACGAAGAGAGTCTCTTGGTACTAAGATCATGGGGTCGCACTGGAGGGTTAAGTAAATCTGCTCTCGACCAAGGTGGAGAAAGGTGCTTTACCCCCTGCCGCACCATCCTCAAGATGACATTAAAACTGAGTTATCTGAAATTTGTTTACATAGCTACCTAATTACATGTTATTACTTCTTTTAGTACTCCTATAAAGTTTTCTCATACCGTGATAGTTTAAATATAGAAATCCTAAAAAGCAGGATAACTAGAGCAGACACCCTTTTCCTATAAATGTATCTTGATAATATCACATTTATGTATTTATAAACAAACAAATAAAATTATAATAACCAAGTCAGTATGAGAAGTAGTGTTTTTTTAAGGTTTATTGTATTGGGTTTACATATTGGACTACTAAATCTTCGATTTCAGAAATTTTATGTCACTCCTTTCTATATAAAATGATTATATTTTTCAGAACAAAATCGTTTCTTACCGACTATTTATCTGTAATCATCTTAGATCTCATGGTTTTGGATTTTTAGTTGGTAAAAGTTGTTTTTAAGAACTGCATCTCAAGGGTAAGGATATATAAAGAATGTTCTCAGGAGAGAGAGAGAGGGAGAGAGAGAGAGAGAGAGAGAATAACGTGGAATACAGGTGGAATACCCAGGCATCTAATACACAGAAAATATATAATATTGCAGCAGATAATTCAATGACAACTCAAGGTCGGAGGGGCCCTGTACAAGAAGAATCTTGCTTTCGTAGCTTATACCAAAACTCGATGTTACAATTACCCAACTATTCAGACCTGCCACAAAATAAAAAAAGCCTTGTTAATACCCTCGTTTGCTACGGTCAATGCGCACGAAAAAGAAAAGAAGGTACAGATTGAAATTGATTTTAACATAGTCTTCAAGAAACCTCCAATACATTTATTCGTATTTTGTGAATAACAACAGCTACATTTGCAAACCTTCGGGAACATTCGCTGATCTTCGGTTTGCATTCTCGTAAAAATATCCAGATGATGAATACAAGTTCTATTTTTTCAATATGCTACAACATTAGATGTTTCATTCAAATAAAAAAAACCTTACTTCCTACATAAAAACCATAAATAATATGTGCTTCAGAACTTTGTATAACTAGAGAAAAAACATTTAGATTTTAACATTTTGTCGGCAGATATGATGAACATTTAAAAATTATTCATAATTATTTTCCTCAACTTTGAACCTATTATGAAAAGAGATGAGGTTACAGCAAACAAAAATGATTTGTTGCTCAATATTTTATAATTGTATTTATATGTAAATTAACATAGTATATATATAGATATTAAAACTACTACAACTACAAGAACTATAAACAACCACATTTGAAAAGGAATATGAGAACTGGTTGACCTGAATATTTTTTACATAGCTACTAAACTTATTTTGAATATAGATTTTTGCCTATATGTTTTCTCATGACATGATATTGTTTGAATGAAATATTCAAAGCCTTCATAACGTGCTTATTCCTGTTTGAAGTTAATTAATTGTTTTAACAATATGTTGCTTGATTATATATATTAAACTAATTAACAATTTGCCAAACTTATATTTTTGGTATTTTTTATGAATTTTTCTCTAGGTATTTCTCCTAGTTTTAGTAATGTTTTTAAATATGTTTGTCAAGATGTAGTACGAATTTTTTCGATCATATGATGACACGG